>JANBPK010000254.1:0-24489 GCA_027579435.1 Candolleomyces eurysporus | reverse complement strand
GAAGTAAAAATAGCGGTTCTTCAAAACTCCCCTTACAGCGGGGTAGTCGTCCCCTCGACCGTTGCCTTGGGGCGTCATCTCCAAATTCTTGGAGTAGGAGCCCCCCTTTTGAGCAGCCGGATTGATAATTACTCAACTCCCCTGTTGTCACGTCAATTGCAAAAATGAATCATGCCTCTTTAGGACGGCACGTTTGACAAGTCCGCTTCACCTGATCGTTGCATCGGAATCCCCCACCACGAGGTCGATCCATGCATCTTGCGCTGGCTCGATCTAGAAAAACGGAGTAGCTTTGCACTCGTTCCAATTGACGTGGGTGGGAGTTAAGCTGTCATAGATAGAGCTTAGTCGGAAAGAAAGGGCTGCAAAAAGCCCTACGCAGTCCTGAACGCCTACTTATATCTCCCTGCCCGCTTGCTAGAGTAGCCATTATCTGGTCACTCTTTACCCGCCTCACAAGTACCACACCTATCACGCCACTTTGACTCTTTTCCCAATCGACATGGACAGCCCATCATCTAACGGATCGAATGCACAGATAGCCTCGAACGCAAACATTTTGAAGATCATCTTCGAGCACGCTGCGTACGCGCCAATCGAGGAATCACCAGAAAACAACATTCGCCCCCGTCGACCTTACCTAGGTCAGGTATGCAAAGCATGGGATGCGATAATTACCAACACACCCGCGTTCTGGGCCTCAATCGTCGTGTACATTGATTCCAACCCCACCCACACAGAAGAACGCCTTGCCAATTCGCCTCTGAAAACCTATTTGTCTCGCTCTTCTCCCCATCACATCACAGTTTACCTGCTACGGAAGGTGAAGGTGCCACATGCACTCGATCTCAAGGAGAAGTCAGCCATCCACAGTATCCTAACCGCTCTTGCGCCCCATTCTCCCCGAATGTCCGGTTTATTTATCGAGGCAAACGCAAGCTCGTCGTTGCCAAGCATTCCGGATTTGCTGAGCGCACATTCTGGCTTCGTCTTCGAAAATCTGAAATGCTTGATGGCGACAAGCAACTGCGATGATTCACACATCCTACCACTTCCACTACCGCTCCCTCTCTCCCTACCCCCCATTCCAGCGATCTCACTCACATACTTGAACATAGACGGAAGAAACCTCTTTCTCTCGCTCAACCCTCCATTTCATCTTCTTCAACATCTCTCCCAACTCGAGGGTTTATGCGTCAATCACCTTACCCCACGCGTCGACGGTTTTTCGATGGCGCTTGTCGACAAGCTATTTGACGCCATCATCAACACGCTCGTCAAACTTCGAACGCTCGGATTCGATGAGTTCGAAATGCCCCCGAACGCCACCTCTCTTCCATCACCGGACCCTCTCCTTCCATGCTCCGTGCACCGACTAGTCATCAGGAGTACCGCCAGTCCGTCGATGCAATTCATATTCCAGCGCGTCACGCATCCGGACGAACTCGGCCTTATCGGATGTTTCTTCTCCGAACCCAAGGTACTGCTCCCGAAAAGCGCTCGACTTGTCTTCGAGAGGACCGTCGACTTTGATATTCTCCCAGACATTATTTTGGAGTGGGACGGCCCAACGTTGGAGTTCCATTCGTGCAAATCTCTGAACGCTTTTTTCCTCACTAAGCTACTCGATCGCGCAGTGACCAGGTCGACTGGGCGACTTATGAACTTGAGGACCCTCAAATTTCTCAACTGCCCGGGGCTTCCTGCGGAGGCTATCATCGAGTTCCTCGAGTACAGGAAGTCCATGCTTAGGCATGCCGCTGCAACGTGCCTTTTGATTGCTTAGTGGTTAGCGGGACTTCTCCGAAGTTGGAAGATCAAGAACAACACGCGTCGGCTCTGGTCTCTGGATTGCTTTGTTGGTCAGCGGTGTAAGCTCTTATTTCATATTTGTTTGAGACTGACAGTGTGACCCATTTCTTACTGTATGCCATCTTTCTATGTCTTGAGCTCTTTCTGAAAAAAAGTAAATGTATACATATATTCGAGCTATTCCTTTGACGTGTTTTATATTGGTTAGTAGATTTGAGCAAGGATGTTTGCTCAGGGTCAACGTGACGTCGACGTAACCCATTGTCACTCGGGCGCTTTGACAACAAGCTCCGCTTGTCGTCCACACTCTCTTCTGTGCTTTTCTCTTAGTATTTATGATCTCCCATTTATATCATTGTCTTTTTCTCTTTTCCTCTTCTTTTACATCGGACACTCCCTAGGCCACAAACCGTGACGGTCACACCCGGCCACGGTCACTCAGTTCCCTATAAATACGGGCGAGCACCAGACTAGGAAGCCGCATAGGTGCTCTCAGCCTCGCTCACTTACCGCGCTCGCTCTCGCTTTTTCTCCCACCCACCTCCCTCCTATAGATAGTACTCATATATTTCTTATTATCTTCCTTTTCCTTCTCACTTCCTTTCGCATAGTCCTCACTATCCTGTCGTAGTTAGCTTGAGTTCGTCCCCCTTTCATCTGCTCAAGTGCTGCTCCGTGCCGTGCTGACACGTGCACAACCCAGTACTTGGCAACCTGGGGGGCGGCTTTGAGAACTCGCCCATTGCAACAATAAATCTCGTTGCCCCCCAACTTACATCATACTCCCCTTTCGGACATAAAGGAGAGTCTTCGTTGACTAAACTGTAATGTCACTACACATTGACGTGTATCACGGCCGCCGGGGTAGCACACACAAAACGCACAGGCGAACAGACAACGGGTTTCAATGATTCCATTGGAGAGGTGTAACGGCTGATCTTAGACTGATCAAAGGTCGTGCGCACGGTAGCTCTGTCTCCGGAAGTCAGCCGAGCCCATCTTGATATCATGTTGCTTGAGAACGGAGCTTTCGCTCGTCTGTGCAGCAGTTTCGATGCCAGGCAGATATCCGAGTGGGATACCCAATTGTACCACCTCCACCGGCAACGGTACCGTTCGTACTGCAGGGGCCGCTTGTTCTTCATACAGAAGGGTTCATTCACGGGGTTATTCCCACAATTTTGCAAGGTGTAATCTTACTGTTCTTCCCGATTGTGTTTTGTAGACTCTCACTCAGCCACCGATCTTCTATCATGTGTTTCCCGATGGCCAGATCGCTAGTCATTCACTCGGGATGCGTACTAATACTCATAGAAGTGTCATGGATTGAGCTGGGATATACAGGTCTCTATGGAATGTCCATTTCTTGATCTAAATCTCGTTGACCCAGGTAGTGATGAAGAATGAAAATATGTCACAGTCAAGGTTTTCGGGGATGAAAAAGAGGCTTAAGAATGAGGGACGACGGTGGGGGGGCAAGAATGTAAGGAGAGTTGATTCGACGGAGAAGGCTACAAAGGGCTAGCTACAAGGTATAAGTAGGGAGCTCCAACCCGGAGCTTGACTTGCGCATGGACTTGCGCACGGAGCAACGGACTCAACCGCCACAAAATAGTCCCCAGGGTTCTAGTGTGTCTTGCACCTACATCCTCTCTGAGCGTAGCCGTGTAAGGCTACACCATTTAGGAGGATTGAGTGGCTAGCTTCAGGTGCCGGTATAGAGCTCACATCTTGCTGTACGAAGGTGACCAGTTTGTTTTTGGCAATCCGACACCTAGATTCAGAGGTGGGTAGCACATGCCGTCAGTTGTCATGTTTTCAATCGCGTAGGTTAGGTGGAAGCCGAGACTCGCGTCACCGTTGTCTCCGGTAAGAGGGGCCAGAGGTTCTGCTCCATCCGGGTCTTCTATTGATCCTCGAGAATCTCTGCTGAACGAGAGTACAAACACGCAGATACGACGCAAACCTCGTTGTAGAGCTTCGTACTGCACTCTTTTTGCGACCCATTGTACAACTTTCTGGGCAAATTCACGAGGCTCACAACGCTCCACATTGTTCGAGCTGACGCCTTGCTTTTCGACCGGTATTTTATAGGCTTGGATAACGAGCACCCGTTGCTTTGATTCCCAAATCTGAAGCGTGTTCGTTTTGAACGTGCGTTACTCGAGGATAAACTTTTCATTTTTCTGTTCAGCAATTTCGATGCCATGCGTATTCACGTGAGATACCAGATTCAGGTGGTGGATTAAATCCCTATTCTGAGAAAAGCGTTGGGTGTATTAGACAGGCCACTCATGCTTCGCCCAAAAGCTGATCCATGAGCCCTTTCAATGCTTAAGATCCGGGAGTAGCGCAGCAATACCCATTTTGTTGTACAACGCACTGATTGCTAGTAATCTGCTTTCGGACAGCAATGCAGTTTGGTTTGGATGTGACGGTGGCATTGCATACCCGACTCTGCGAGTTCTGTTTTCCTCAGGCAAGCATCTTTGGTAAAGGTAGAGGTTTCGGGCAAGGTTGGAATCGGTTCAATGCAGGAGGGCTTCTAAGCGCCCCGCTACTCCGCTTTGGTAGGAGTGCGGTAGGGCTTTTGATGCGCTCTCGTTGTCGGTGTTTTGCACATATCAAAAATTCCAAGACACAATAAGTATCGGCGAAGGGGGCCCTAGGACTGTTTTGCTTGCTGAAAGGACCACTTTCGTTATGGGCGGGAATTGCCGGAGCCGAAAATGATTTCACCTGCTTTCGGAACTTCAATCTGAAATTGAAAACTGTGGGAATATTCATGAAGCGGAGTCTTTCGCCACCTTGAGTCCCTCGCCTTTCGTTTCTTCCTCCTGGCCATATCTGAGGCGACAGTGAGATCGAGCACATCTCCCAATCCTTTCACCTGTAAATCTGTCTCGCTCTCACTGACAACCAATACGACATTACGCCCCAATTTCGTTTTTCTGATGGAACTGCGTATGTAGCAATCTCGATAGGGGTATGCAGGGGCACATCTCGTTGCCACTAGTCGCTGACATCGTACACGTCGAGCCTTTCTACATAGCTCGACTACGATGATCTACCCGCCTGGTGAGTACGCTTCACCGTCCACACTATCTACGAGGACTCACTCGCGTCGTCCCGGTCCTCTGCGGATGCACATTGGTCTAATTCTCTCCTCCCTTTATTGGTATCTACCCAATCGAAGGTGCGTAAAAAGCAAAGCAACTCTTCTCATACCAAAGGCATAGCTCACGGACCGTTAGATAAATTGATTTCGAGCTTGTTGCCGTGCCTTCTAGGTCGGTTAACTTCAACTGCCCATCACGATACCGATCCAGCCTTTGTTATCGGCGGTGGCTACCGTTCGTGTTTATCCGCAGCCACCGCTAAGCTCTCCGGCCGTATGGATCCAGGGGAGCGTCTCTATTCATGCGCTGGCTGTGGAGCTCTAGGTCTGAGCGCGACATGCCTCCAAGACGGCGTAAGGGCACACCACTCTCTGTAAACTTGTCGTCGGATGCTAATTTCTTTTGTACCGTTCACTCTCGCTTTATCATGTATTCGCAGGTTGCTGTTAGGCAGCGCTAAACCGCAAAACTGCCGGCGCAGCCTACAACGTTTAAACCTCCAGGAAGTACCGGCTAATCAGGGACGGTGCCTCGCCGAAATCCCGAGAACTAGAGAGGTAGTGAACATTCAACGGCCGCGTGATCCCCATCTTTCACGTCTTCTCTCCAAATCACATTCAAATACCCCCCTCGTGGTGCCGAATTGACGGTTTTCAGAGCTTAATTTCGCCCCAACTGTTTGGTATTTAGTCAACTCGAGACAATTTGAGAATGCTGCGGAGGCTCATCCCTTTTTAAGACGGCACGTTTGAAAAATCTCGGTGATTTTACCGTCCTCCAGTGCGCTACCTCCTGATCCCCGCCCTTTTGCCACGCCTCGAGGCCGTTCCATGCCTCCTGGGCTGACTTAATTTGGGCAAATGTAGTCGCGTTGTACTAGCTCTAATTGACATGTAAGACTCGATTTTGTAGAGTTTAATTGCAGAGGACGGTGGAGGCCTACGCATCGCTTTGAAATGCGTAACCGGCAGTCTGTCCTTATATAAGTTCTATCTGCCTTACTCCACCGGTCAACATCTGCCCACATCCGCCTCCTTACAGATACTACGCCTATCTTGACCTACCCGGCTCATATCAAAATGAACAACCCATCGCCTAACGCAACGAATCCGTGGGTAACCTTGAACACAAAAATTCTGCAGACGATCTTCAAGCACGCTCGATACGTACCAACAGATGACCTTCCGGAGGAAAACTCACGCCCAGCTCGCCCCTACTACCTTGGCCTTGTATGTCAAGAATGGCACGGAACCATGGTCAACACCCCGTCTTTGTGGACCGAAGTCATAATTTACGTCGATTCTGACCCACCTCACAAGGAGAAAACTCTCGCGGAATCGCCTCTTTTAACACACTTTTCTCGCTCCGCTCCGCACCCTGTTACAGTCTACCTACTACGGAAGGTGAAGGTACCTTACACACTCGACCTCGGCGAGAAAGAGTCTATCCAGAACATCCTAGCTGCTCTCGCCCCCCAATCTCCCCGAATCTCCGGACTGTTCATCGAGGCGAACACAAGCTCGTCGTTGCCGAGCGT
Organism: Candolleomyces eurysporus; assembly: GCA_027579435.1. Taxonomy (NCBI): domain Eukaryota; kingdom Fungi; phylum Basidiomycota; class Agaricomycetes; order Agaricales; family Psathyrellaceae; genus Candolleomyces; species Candolleomyces eurysporus. The sequence continues at coordinate 18,021 of JANBPK010000254.1, read as the reverse complement.
TTCGGATTTGCTGAGCACAAATTGTGGTTTCGTCTTCAGGCATCTGAAATACTTGATGGCAACGAGTAACTGTGACGACTCCCACATCCTCCCTCCCCCACCGCCTCTTCCCGTCTCCCTTCCCCCACTTTCAATCTCTTCGCTCACGTACTTGAACATTGACGGAAGAAACCTGTTTCCTTTGCTCAACCCTCCACTCCACCTGTTCCAACACCTCTCTCAACTCGAAGGCTTATGCATTAATCACCTTACCCCACGCGTCGACGGTTTTTCGGTGGCGCTTGTTGACAAGTTGTTTGACGCCATCAAAAATACGCTCTTCCAACTTCAAACGCTCGGATTCGATGAATTCGAAATGCCATCGAACGCGACTCCCCTCCCGTCACCATTTACTCCACCATGCTCCGTGCACCGACTCGTCATCAGAAAGACCGACAGTCCCTCGATGCAACACATATTCCAACGCATCACACACCCGAACGAACTTGTCCTCATCGGATGCTTCTTCTCGACACCCAAGGTCATACTCCCGAGATGTACTCGACTCGTCCTCGAGAGGATATTCGGCTTCGACCTTCTCCCGAACATTATCTTGGAGTGGGACGGATCAACACTAGAGTTTCGTTGGTGCAAAGCTCTGGACGACACGTTTCTCATCAAGCTGCTCGAGGCGGCGTCCAGCTCGAATGTGTGCCTCACGAACTTGAAAACCTTAAAATTTCTCAATTGTCCAGGCTTCTCCGCGAAGGCGATTATTATCTTTCTCCAATACAGGAGGTCCGTGCTTGGACATACCGCTGGGACTCGTCTCTTGGGCTGCTTAGAGGCTGGTGGGACTTCTCCGAAGTTGGAAGATCAAGAGCAGCATCGAGTTGTGTCGGGTTTGGTGTCTGGGTCGCTTCTTTGGTCAGTGGTATAGATTTCTTGCTAAGTTTTATATTGTTTATGACTGACACTGTTACTCATTCTTCGTCGTATGACACGTTCCTATCTCGAGTGCCCTGTATATAAGATGAAATGTACACCTATGTTCCAGCGATTTATTCGACACGTTCTGTATTAATCTAGCTTAGACTGTAGCACCAATACGCATTGACCCACATCGTGCCTGTCGTAGTAGCAATTGGATTTGAGACGGTCTCCCTTTGGGCCCGTTTGATTGATAACGACTGGGCTCACTGATAGCTCCTTCCGACTTGAACCTGGCAAAGGTAGGTGCGTACAGGAACGGTCAGGGGCTGGTATTTTACTGTCCTCACTAATTTCGGCCGTCTAATTATTCTTTACCCCGTTCCCAGTCAGAAATTCCGAAAAGAGCGTTGAACCTGAAGCCATATCACAATACGGGGAATGGATTATGGAGTAAGCTTACGAGTGCTTCTGTATCACCAACGTCACTGTGAGTCTTGAAAAGGCTCGCTATTAACCTTCAAGGATCGTCTGTGTACGCTCTTATGAAACTGGTCACGACTCCTCCCGTAGAAGCTTGTCGAGTGGTCCGCTATTACCGTCACTTACCATCAGCGAATACCCGAGAACAGCCGAGAACCTGGCCACGCGATTCAGGGAGGCCGTATCAACTCGCGACGAGATAATCGACAATTGAAAGTACAAAGCCTCAGTTGTAGTACTGAAACAGGAAGATTCCGGAGCCGTTCAAGGCGGAGGAGATTATATCACCCGAGTCGGAACAAAGACGAGTCAAGAGCTGATACTCTCATCAAACTGGCGACTCGGAGGAACACCGCAAAGTGACCAATTGGTCAGGCATTGAAGCGAGCAGGACTGAACACTATTTGCATGATGGACTTAGCATCGCACTCGCGGCTTTTAAAGGTGCTTCAAAGAATAGAGTCTTGGAGGAGGCGCCGCTAGCTATGAGAGAGACCACATTCAAAGCGGATTTCAAGTCGAATTAAAAGAGAGATTTGAAGGTACACCGTGCTCCCAGAGGAAGCTTGGACAAATGCATATATATAGTTGAGTCAATCGGGCCACTTACACTGGCTGGGTCTTGCGGAGTTAGACGCTTAGGCAGAAGCAAGACTTGTACCTTCTTCACATCGCTCGGCAGTGTACTTGTCTTCGGGCGCCGTTCCCGACCGAAAGTTCAGAGACGATTGTTGAGTCAAGGACCGTAGAAAACAAGGACTTGAGACGGGAAACAAGATGAGGAGTGCCTCTGGACCGCCAATGGCCATAGCTCTGGCAAAGCCTCGTCATCAACCACATCAATTTTTGAGTCAGCTGTGCACGTTCTACATCAAACTGGTCACCGGTCACCGCTTCTCCCGTAGAAGCTTTGACCTTCATGACTTGTTACCAACGCTCAGAAAGATGTCAGAGAGAGTACCGAATTCAGCTGCATTGACCCTGTTCCCTGGATTCCCCCTTTGACCGGTTTTGCTTACCTTGTAATCCTTCCAGGTGTGTTCACGTTACTCATTCTCGACTAGACATTGGACGCCTTGGCAGAGCGAGCTCAATCTCAAGATCCAGAATCAGCGGCTCCAAAATTGGACCCACGACCTGGAAAAGAGGCGATGTTTGAAACACTTCTTGTCATGGAGCTGATCGAAAGAAGATTGGCTGCCTGCGATGAAGTTCGTCATGAATCGCATTGGAAGTCGAAAGGTTATCGTGAAACGGATGTGACCCACCCTGTGAGTCGCATCTATCTTGGACGATGTTGGGAAGCATAGCAGAGACGAACAGGAATACCCTTCCGATATCTAATGGCGCTTCAAAAGAAGCGTCCCTTGCACAGCTTTGAGCGCTGACGATTGATTCTGCCATTCCGCTGTGCCTGAGAATATGTTTGGCCTCGAGGAATCTCTCATAGCCTGCCAGTTTATTTAAGGAGGCAGAAATGGGCAAATTCATCACGCTAAGTTCAACCAAAAGGCCATGAGCAAGTTCACAGAACACTCGATGACCGTAAATGCTCGGTCCGTGTACGCAAATTATACCATAACCATGGTTGAAGTCGGTACGTGCCGTCATACACTTAAGAGATTATGAAAATCTCACAATTCTGACGACTCTGGACCGCCCTTATGCGCTCAGGTATTCATATTTTCATGGCGCTCTATGGGCTTTCGGTTTTTTTNGGAGACACCGGCGCACCTGAGGAAGGGCAGAAAGAGATACATCGCGGCTAGCTTCATGATAACTGCACTCTCAGCCCTTATCGGGTCACTTGGCATGGGGTATTACTTCCAAGTGCTCTTCAAGTCGCGTCCGGCTAGCGATTGGCTACAGCTCTATGATACGGCTCAACAGAGCTGGGAGCGAACGCTCAACATAGCGAGCATGGGGTGTCTTCTTCTGATTGCGGATGCTGTACTTGTGAGCGCTGCTTTCCTTGCTCTGTATAGCCATATAACTCAACGATCGTACGTTACAGGTGTATCGCTGCTATATTATGTGCACGGAGTACCGATGGGTGACAATTTTTCCTGGGCTTACCTCTGTGGCTGCCGTGGGTACGTCTCCGGGTTTCTCGTCAGATAATAAATCACCTAACTCACCAATGAAACCAGTCTTGTTCTTTGTTGGAAACCACCTGGGAAGGAGTCAAACCACCCAAAATATAGGCACAGCCTCCACCTTTCTTACAGTCGCGACCGATATTATTGTCACGAGCCTCATCGCTTATCGGCTGCTCCGGGCACGCCGAATATTCTCCCAAGTCTTACCATCGGCGGATACACGACTCTACACCGGGGTAGTTGCCATTCTCATCGAGTCCGCTCTCCCTCTTAGCATCTTCAGCATCATTGCGGCCATCGTACAGCAACTCTCCCTCGCCTACGACCGTTCCGAAGGATTTCTAGTTTGTTGGCCATTATTCTCTGGACTTTTCTACTGGTTCTGCGTAAGTTCAAACATTCAGCCACAGCAGGAAATTTTCTCTAATTCTCGTAAGAAAGGCACTCTCTCCGCACATGATCATATTTCGCGTCACAACAGGACGCTCATTCACTCAATTTCCAAGTGTCAAGGATTGCGTCGTATCGAACGCCCTTCAATTCCCCCACGAAACCGCCGAATCCACTTACCTTCAATCAACTCTCAATAGAGAATTCGGTCGAAACCGTGATTCTGTTACCGAACAAAGACTGAGCGCAAATATCGGTGTAGCTATCTAGACGTCGATCATCCACGTTGCGCTAAAAAAAAGCGGAAGGATGGTGGGGAATCAGTAAAGGGGTATTAGAAACCATCTCAAAGAAGCTGAATATGTAACCCCCAAGTAAAGATCTGCTTGCCTTAGACCATCGCGTCTCTCTTGCCTCTGTACCAGATGCGCACAGTTGTCTGAGCGAATACTTCCATCCTCAGACCAAGGCAACGTAAAATAGCTATTTGTTAGTCTTCACTGAATTCCTCTAACTCAATCTCCACTACTTCTGTACAATGATCGTTGAGCTGCCANCTGCCTTACCCTTCGACTTGATTTCCTTCAACTGAGCGTCACCCCCTGCTCTCGTTCTGACAAGCCTATATCCTTCTACAGCGTTCTCTAGCACCTGAGACCACATAGAATTGACTTCCACGATTTAAACCTGCCTTCGACCAGATGGAGTACTTCTCTGGAGCCGAGGAGTATGTTGAGGGGGCCTCCGTCTTGATCGTGTGTCCATACCACCAGCCCTCATAACTACTGAGTTATCATCGAATCGTCAGCTCCGACTCGCTATGAGCGAAAATTTTGGTCCCGCTCTTGTTTCACATCCGAGATGAACGGTTATGGGCGGTGTTTCACCCTACCTGCCAATCCACTGGGCTCGCTATTGAGGCGGCGAGGAACACCTCGCAACGATGGATGCAGGGTTACTCGTCATACTGGCCTTTCGGAGCAAGGAGAAATGTGCTACCGCTGCACCAGGAATTTCGATCCAATCCATCTGGTGAGCGTAAGAGTCTTTTAGAAAGTTCACAAATATTCGAGAGGAAACCCGATGCCAGTCAGTGGAGTTTCAGCCTCCTCAAATCTTGAAATTCTTTTCCGTTAGTGCATCTGTGAGTAACTTCCTCGAGCCTCGTTGCAAACGCCGCGGTGTCTACAAGTGACTACATGACGACCGATGATGACTGGGAAGAATCGTAGCTCGTTTGAAACACTCGTTTGCATGAATGTATTGTATTGGGAATCAATGTTCAAAGAACTCACGTTTACAACCTCTTGACGTCCCTCGTTTGCTTGCTTTTGACACCTCGGATGCTCGAGAAAGCACACAGATCTAGTGGATGACCGAGGATTGTTGTGGCAATCAGCGAGGCTCATCCTTCCGCAAGCTTTGAAGATGATGCAGAGGTCATTGATGCAACGTACTCAGTCCAAGCTCTAAGTAGTGAGGAAATATTACACCCCAGGGTGAGTCCTGACCAACATGAATCAGGCTTACACCACTTCAGCAGGAGGACGTAAGTTTGATCCCCAGACGCAGTCGAAATATATATCCAACGTTCATCTGCCAAACTAAACACCCAGTTCTCAGCATTTTCTGCCGCCGTTCCCCGGGCCTTGTTGAAATCTACTGGCCCAGGAAGACGCTTCTCGCCCGTAAGAGGATGGTGGTAGACAACCCGTATATGCTTCGGGTGGATCCTCCGAAGAGCCTGATCTCTTGCAAGTCAGAGCTAGAGACCTTTTCCGCGTTGAAGGCGATTCAAAAATGCCACAGACTGGCCCGAGCCTCGTATCTGGATCCCGAAGCGAGCCAAGACTTGGATACACAGGTGGAGTTTCAAATGCGATGCGAACGGCACCGGGGCTGCCGAGCGTTTCCCACAGTCCAATTCCGTGGTTCCTGCCTTGCTCCCAACCTTGTTTTGATCAGTGCTCATGCAGCCGACGCAAAATCGTAGACCAGCCTTTCCTGCCGGCTAGGGTGGGGTAGATCTCGACCAAGTTCAATCTTGGGCTAAGAATGTGCTGGATTTGGCGGCCCAGGTCCTGTATACGAGGAACAGGGGTACTGAGTACGTGGAGCGTTCGAACAGAGTGCGTTACCTTTGTTTTATCTTTCACCTCTTCCCCATTCTCCAGCAATGCCCCACTCATTAACCTATGTCGCCTTCCACCGTTCTAGCGCTTACTTGCTTACGCCTCCCGCCATACAATCAAATACAGACTAGTCACGGAAACGGGCAGCGAACCATGCCTCTCCCCGGGAATCGCAAAAGGCATCCACCAAGCGATGGAGAGATCCGACATTTCTAAGGCTTTGGACGAGCTGCCTTGTTTTTGTTTCCTCCATCGCTATCCTCTCTGCTCTGCTGTCGTTTGCTATCGTTACTCTCTCCCCATGCTCGAACATCTCTTTCTTCTGCGTTCAGCCTGCGAGTCGCTTTCCCATGCCGTTTCCCTGATCTCTGCCCCTTTCGTCCTCTGCGCTCTACGATTATCGAGCCTCTGCTTCCATTCTTGCTGATTTTCCCCTTCCATTATCCCTTCGTCCTCCTTGTATCCTCCCCGTTTCCTTTGCACCACCCCTTCCCTCCTCGCTCCGATTTCTCCTTCATTGACTCTCCATCTAGCTCGAGACTCGCCTTTCCCCCGCCTTTCCCCTAGTCCTCCCTTCGACTCTTTTACTTTCTCCGTTGCTCTAGGCTAATGCCCAACAAATGGTGCCGCCATATCTAGCTTCCTTGAGGAAGTCTTACAGCGAGGCCCGGAAATTCCGCCTCGCGAGAAGGTGGTGCTGAGAGCGCATCAACGGTCATTGGCGGTCACGGAGACAAGGTTTACGATGGTGTAGCTATCGTGAGTAGTTTTTTCATTCGTTCTTCCGTTTTCTTTACATTCAGCTGAAATTGGTCGTTCCCTCGTTCACTCCGCCCCTTTATGCTACCTCTTCTTTTCCCCGATTCCCCCTCTGTTATTTTATTCGCATCAAGGTCCATTGGTCCCCTACTGCCATCTCTACATAGTCATCGGGAGCCATGAGTACGTACTATCGTCTGGCATTGTCCCTCTGAACTGATGATGGTTCTCGTTCTTTATGACCAATGATTATCTCGAATAGCGGAGTCAATCCAGGCGGTCAAGGTCGAATATTTGAATTTGTGGGTGTATCGCAGGGAACACAGGCAGAGAGTATGCTGGTTCGAGGCGAATTTGTCCCGTGGTGCCGTTCTGCGAACCCTCATTCGTCGGGAGCGTCCAAGCGTAAGGAAGGTCATCCTCGAGGGCCGCTTGGATTCTGAAACGTAAAGGATCAGGGCTATCTCATCTCTCGAGACATACAGGGGATTCGGGTGAGACTCACATATACGCCTTAGACCCATATCTCGGTGCTTCAGTGAGAGACCATTCTGGCGGAACAGACGTTTCGTTCGCAGTGACTGCCCATAGATGTCCGTTGACACTTGTAGCGTACGCGTTCTGGTATGTAATGTACACCTTCCCATTTGCCTTTTGCTCAATATACCACTGTGACGTTCAATCGGACGATATCAGTAAGCTGTAGAGGAAACACGTCCAGAAGAAATGTTGAACAACCTGTGAAGGCTCGGCATCGGAACCCAAGGTCTCTATGGGTGTGAGGGTATTCACCACCGGCCCTGCAGCTCCAACGAAACGATCAATCTGCTGGCTTTTGATACTGTAATGAGCGCTTTCTATCTGTGGCATGGCAAAAAAAAAACGTTGGGTGAGTCGGAGCAAGGCGGACACCAACAACGATGACTATCGCGGTTGTTGATGAGTATCAAACTCGGGTTTTTCTCGATAGTTTGAGAAGAACAAAGTTCTTCGTCTGTGAACGAGATAGAAGCTTCATGGTCAGGCCATATAATTTCAATGTCCTACGTTTGCACGCCATCGACCGAATCCAGCACCTAATACCGATTTCAGTCCGTTCTGGATGGTCCCATGGCGTTATGTCGAAGATCGGTACACAACTATAGATCGGACACAATATGTCAATCGAGGCGGTCAAGGTCAAATAACTGGTTAGCTGGATGTATAGGAGGCACCACGGGCAGCGATACCGCAAGCCCAAACTGTATCTGCCTTGTGGGGTTGGATGTGGTTGGCAACGTCCAAGCTTGGGATGCCGCGTTGGACGATACAATTCTATTATCCTGTTAGCCTAGCGCTATTGTTTCAAAGATATCCAAGATCTTACATATATGTGGTCTTCCCGTGTCTTTCAGCGTTGACAAGGAACCATTCATCCAGCTTCGTCTGATTAGCCGACCAGAGCAGGTCGTTAGCTCTGGTAGCATATCCACCATCTCGGAGTCGGATGGAGACCCGATTGCCCGGGAGTTTTTCAATGTACCACTGGTAACAAATGCAACTGCATGACGATGTGGCGTATGAACTCGAAAACACGACAAGCGTACCTGCTGCGGTGTCTCTGCCGTGGACTCGACCACGACGATCGGGAGAAGGTTTCCGACAGACGTTTGAGATACGCCAACGAACTGCTTGAGACTTTGACTCTTGATTGTGTAAAGCCCGGTTTCAAACGTAGACATGTTGATCAAGGAAGCGGCTAAGGAATAACTTCGCTGTGAAAACATAGGTGGTCCTTAAATACCACGAAGTTGAACTCCCGGGTCCGTATTGATATTGGAATCCACGGTTGTCATCGCGGATGTTTATCGTTAGAGACCCCCAATTCAGATGCGGGGTGGGCCAATGTGCCCCCAGATCTTTCTACCTTAACGTTATGTGAGAATCCAGCAGATGCTCAGAAGTGTCCTCAACGGATATGAATATGTTACTCCATGCTGATGTGAAATCACTTGACTGGCTAAGGATGATTGATTGGAAAACGAGCTCGTAGTCCGTCACATCGCGCACTGCGTCGAACGCCGATGATGCAAAAGTATGTAGTATTGGATTCTGCCTCCACTTCCAATCGCGGTTTGGGTGGGTAGGTGGTTGACAAGCTCATTGACAGTTCTCGAGACGAGGCTAAGTGTGTTCCGACTTTGTGAGCCATTTGGTAAATGGTAGTTTTGTTTTGTCGGCCATCTAAAATTGCTGCTGGTGTTGCTAATACCAGCCTCCTATTGAAGTAGAAGAAGGACCCGTCCGGAAAGCGAAAGATGATTACTTCGGCCGCGCCATCGCCAGTAGTGATTGGAGGCTAATCCTACCCGTTCCAAAGAGCCAACAGATGTCGCTAGATAGGACACGACCGACGATAGCGAGGGAGATTTTCGACGGCTTTGTGGTACTGGAACGGTTGAATGGTCGGAAGATTTGGTGGTAGATGTAAATAGGGGCTCAAGTGGAGCCAACGGAGTTAAGAGAAGAGGAGGCCATGATCGCCGATGAATGGTGCTGCTCCCGGTGATGTCAAGGCATTAGAGGCAGCGGTTGAGATATTGGTGGAGTGGCTTGAGGTGGTGGGAAGAAGGACTCGTTTGACCAGACTACGGCTTCAAGGCTCGGTATTCGAGAATGGAGAGGTTGTAGTGTTTGGCGGAATGATGAACTTTGGTTTGTAGGAAGGGTGCTCAGGAGGCTGTAGGTGAGTGTCATTAAGTGCTTGATGTGGCGGAGGAAGCTGCAGGGTCTACTCAAGGGGCGAGATGGCAGTATCTTTGCTGCTTTATACAAGTAAGACAAGTTGTCGACCAACATTGAAGATTGTCACATATTGGGCAAATGACAAATCTCTATCGAGGTTGTGAACATGCATTGTCACCCTAAGTAAGGATGCCAAGTCTGCGGCAAACCCATTGCAACTAAATCTCATTCGCTCCATGAATAAGCACCCTACGAGCACTGCCAGTATGATGTGCACTACGTGACGGGAGCACTGTACCTGATGATAAGTCCGTTGTCAACATTTCAACGATCAAGCCCCGTCATTTGAGAGTTATCATCAATTCCATCAGCGCAAAGCCTTGAGCAAGGAAGCTGGGCCCGCTGTTTTTTCCCTGTATGAGACAAGAAGTTATGAGTGCCCATCGGTTGTGGCTGTCACAAAGGTGTTCTGCCTGCTTGCCAACCCAATTGTCACCCCTGCGGCAGCGCAATGATGTCCGATCCCGGGAGACCCAAATAAGGAATCCGAACCCGAATTTTACAGACATACAAAAACTGAGCCATGCTGTGGCATCTTTGCAGTGTCCTTCCACCCACCAGAGTTAGTCAGAGTTCTTTGTCTACTTCCATAGGTGGAGTATAAATGAATTTTAGTGACCTATCTCATACTCTCAATCCAACTCACTACACCAAGGCCACTCTTTGTATATCTTTATGTCCTTCACACACTAAGAAACAATGAAGAAATCAATGTTTGGTATAATCAGTGACCAGTACACTTGCGTGCCACCTGTTGCTACAACTGATCTTTTAACCCAGACCATTATTGTTGTTGGTGCTGATGTGGCTCTTGCCAGCCTACTACACTCAGAAAAATTGCAAAATGATTATGACTTTTCTTTGGAAGTGCTTCTGAATTAAGATACTAGGAGCAATAATGACAAACAGAACATAGTGTGTCTTCAGAACATTGCAAAACCAAGAGTCAAAGCAATTCCTGGCTTCAGACTTGGCAGCCCTCAGGAATCTGGCTCAGTGACCCAAGTGTGATGGTTTGGCAGTGGTGTTTTGAGTTAGGAAGGCCCTGCAAACAAATCCAAAGGGTACAGAAACAATTTGGAACCATCACTGAGTGCCCAACCTGGCGAGGTACAGTGTCAAGAGAGGGTATGCACACCAAAGGGACATTCACCCTGACATTCGCTAAGTGGAAGGTGTAACATCACTGCATGGCTTAGAGGAAGTGATGGCAAATCTGTTAAACATGACAGTTGCCGGATTTGGAAGTATGAACAACTTGGTGGAGGGCTTCTGAAGAACCAACCTGATTTGTGAACTAATAATATGAGAAATATAAAAAGAAAAATAAAGTTTGTTGACTCTGCACTTGGAATTAAAGTTGGAAACTTGCACAGCACATATAGTACGGCTGTAGAGTCACAATTAGGGGCAAGCCTGCAATCTATCCCATCCAGTGCCAATCTTTCCATGAACAAGCACTGGACCTGGAAATTAAAAAGTACCAACTAAAAGGTAAAGCTAATTCAGTACCATAATGGACAGATTTCTCTGCATCGACCAGAAGCTGTAGAGGCACAACATCCAATTGCTCCCCCATCTACCAGAGGCCAAGAGGCCATAGAGTCGTGAATTGGGCTCCAACTCCACAAATGGACTGCACCCAGTGCCAATGTTACAGCACAGAACAGCACCAAACATGTTGGTTGGGGAAATTAGACACCCAACCAATTCAACCTGGTTGCAAGGTGCATTGCTGTGATCAAAAGGTTGACTTGGTATTGAAACTGCAACAGGAGACATGCACAACACCATACAGACAAAGGTAAAGTTAATTCCGTTTCAAATAGATGTCCCTCCACACTCCCCCTGCTTCAATATTCTTTAAGCTAAACCAAAAGTTCCAGAATGAAAGACTGCCTGCATAGAGACAGGATTGAGTTACCAGATCAGGAGAGAGGATCTCAACACACTGCAACACTCCTCCAGCTTGCTGGAGTATACATACAAGCAACACATCTGCACAAGTCTCCCCCAGCTACCTTGTTCTCAGCCTTGTTCTCTCTCTCCCACACATCGCTGCATTCTGCCTATCTCAAATACTTTGGTTCACCACATTATGGAGTATCTCCTTGACTGATTGCTTCCAAACCTGTCACTGAAATTATCAAAAGTTGTCCAATCATCAGGTCGGCAGTGCTCAACATTGCTTTGCATGCAAGAAGTAGCAGTTATATTCTCTGTTCCAAGGATGGAACCACTAGCTGGCAAGCGTACATACACCATGTAGCGCAAGCATCATCTCTCCAATAGGTGCTTAACCCATCTTTAGAGACAGTGTCAGTGGATCCGGCTTCCTTCCAAATTGATGTTATGGATATTGTATTTTTTGCTTCTTGCTTGACTGATCCTCTTATTTTTCTTAACAGACTTGCTGTTTCAAGTCTTATTCAATTTTTGCTTTCAATTACTCTTTCACCTCTATAACTATAAACAAAGCCTTAAAAATAGTTTTTTTTTATGTCTTCAAGGACTCTTTTTGAATGCATTGTGTTGTGAAGTTAACTGACACCCAACTGGGTTTGGGTATTATCAAAACTGATGCAGAACCAATCCTGGGCGGATCCATCAGTGGTTTGTGGGACTGCTGATATACCCAGATACATCTGATTGGACAATATCAGATTGATGGGGGTTTCTAATTGGCAACCAGACGCTACCAGCAATTATAAGCTATTGCCTTTGGTATATCAGAAAGAGGCAGATGGTGCAAAGAGGCAATCAAAAATCCATTGGGGTACACCAACTCAAAAGTTCATTTCAAACAATCTATTCCTCCAGGGTAGATATTCTCAAAGCTCAGACTTGTGGGATGTGGCTTCCTACATGACTTGTAGTTAATGTTTGTGAGCAACAAATTTACCTGCATTTGTCAGACATGGATGAAATTCATGCTACAACTTCCTCTTCTGACTGCATGGAGCATTTCAAAGGAGGGCAATGGAGTGGGAGCATCACTCCCCAGTGTCCTGGTTTCTTGTTTATATTGAAAGGAAGGCCATTCAAATTGTAGGTATAAATGAGAGATTATAACCATTCAAAATTTCACCGTACATTTCCTTGTGCATAATAATCTCCCTATCATCCCTATCATCCAAATAGTTGTGATCAGCATGCTTGTATGCATCCTCCTGGTCCATGTCATTGTATTTGTCATCATGTGTCATGCCCTGATCTATAATGAAGGGGTTGGGGCTTGCTGTAAATGTAGAGTAGGAAAATTGAGCTTGTTCTGGCTCATAGGAGACTGGATATGGTGTATCTTGAAGGCAGTAATCAAAGTCTGTAGGAATTGAGGGTAATGTTGGGAGCAGAAACAGAGAATGCATGTAGACTAGTGTTGCCACAGGTTGGGCCAAACCCAATTTGGACCAACCTGACCTACACACAGCCCAACCCAACCTGATTGAACATGCCAGGTTCCAGGTTGACTCAAGGCAACTGAGTGACCTGATTCCCAAATTGGAACTGTCATTTTTCTTTGCTAAATCACCAAATTTCTTCCACAATTTTGGTAGGATTCGATTTGAATGAGTTCAGAGAGTCTACACCTCAATTTCTAGGGCCATTGGAGTAGAACTGAGGATGCAACTTGAAGGAAATGGTTTTATTGTGGATGCCAAGCCTTGTACTGTGTTTGCTTTTATTTATATGCCCAACCATTCCCCCACTCAATGTAAAATCGACTCAGTTGCATTCATCTGTTGTGCGAAAATGTATCAGTACAATCTCTGTGTCTCTCTGTGCTTTGGAAAACACCAAGAGCTAAGTATGGGAGCAAAACTGGAGGACTGGCATCTGTTATTGTCAAGGGGCTACCAAATATGGAGCTTGCTATCAGGTTCAATTGGGTTAGCTGGGCTGGGCAGGTTGGGTTTGTGTTTGCCCCATTTTAATTGGGTTGGGCCACTGACCCAATCCAAAATCCATTGAACCTGACTCAACCTGACCCAGCCCAACCTGTGGCAGCACTAATGTAGACATCCTGGCACCCTGTTCAATTCCAAGATGAGAGAGTAAATTAGCATGGAAACAGACAGAGCAAAAAAGCTACGCACCAATTGACGTAATCTGCTTTCCATTCTGACTCCTGCAACACAACCAAGCAGGATTTGGGCAATAAAGCCTCCACCTTTCCAAAGGAAAACTGTGGTATGAGATGAACTTCCCTGAGAATATCCGCTGGGTCCATAAAATGAAGTGATTCTGGTCTTTCTACAGGGCAGAGATGGAGGCAGTTAAGCTGAAATTCTTCTTTCCCTGGGTGGTTCAGGGATTCATACCATTGACCCCACACCATGTCTAGTCAAAATGAGTCATACCTCTGTGTACCATCTGGGAGAACACCAATATAAGAGACATTGGCATGATATATGCCCAATGGCCATGAGTACAGGTACAAGCTGTGGGATCCCAATGTAGAGAAGTCAGAGTTCAGCAGTATTACATTGCACTGAGGTGTTTCAATGTGTATGACGTCTTGATCTTGCTGAACGTTGTATGTGGTGCAGTTGATTTTGAGAAGCGCATGCTTATATAGGCAGTGACCTCGAATGATAACAGAGGTCCAGTCTCCTTTGTAGCTGGTGCTGCACACACACTGCAGTTTTCTATGTGTTTGTTCAATGGGCATATCTTAAGCAAATAAGGTGCAAGGAATGCATTTGTTTACAGTTTGTGTTTCATGCGCTTACGTTGGACACATATTGAGCAAATTTTTAGTGGTGGCAGAAGGGGGCCAGACACATGCAAGGCAAATTTGAATTTGCCTAGCTTGAACATTTGTATTGCAAATTGTAGATAAAGTCAACTCTTGCATTTGGTTTGCTTAAAATGTGCTGTGGGGATGCCCTCATGTGTGTGAGCATATAGAGCATCATACGGATTTAGAAGTTCCACCCCCTGATTAGGCAAGGCATGAGGCGCATGAACGAGGGTGAACCTTTCCCCTCACCGCTTCTCCCCTATAAATTGCATATTCCACTCAAGTCATCCCGACTCATGACAACACTCCAGTCAGTAGATACCTGATTTTATTTATCAGTTGATTAGGACTGTTTGTGCCATCTCACATTAGGTGGGACAGGCTAAGTTCATTGTGGCAGATCCCCTTTCTTCCCTTTGCTCACATTCACTTGGATGGTCCCTTCCAACTCTTACTTGACTCCCTCTCTTTCTCTTTTGTCGTTCCTTTACATATTATTTAGATACACCAAAATACACTCCTTGTTCGTTTTATTCCCTTTTTGGCAAGCATTGAGCTCCTGCCTGAATTCTTAGGCTCAAACCCCCTTTCTTATCTGAGAGTTCCCATCTCTCTTTATCTGGAGCCCACCGCAAGGGGATTCCAATCCTTTTGGCTCAGTCACGCAAGCACTTGCTGCTCTCCAAGGTTTACCTTGTCTCTTGCTCTCCCCTAAACTCTTCTGATTTCAACTCTACCACCCCTTTTGTTCCCATTCCTTGACTGCCATTGTCCACCTGATCATCCAAGGTGTCTGAAACAGGCAAGGAAGTTTTCTCTACACTGCTTCCTAGGACACCAGAGCGCTTGCTGGGCATTGCAGCACTGTTAACTCCTCGAGTTCAACATATTAGGACATTGTTGTTCCATGGCAAAACTCTGCACACTCTATTACCCTTCTCGACCCCTATCCATTGTCTATTTATTCCCTGCACACCATTTCACACTACTGCCCCAGACCTGTCACTTCTCCAGTCCCTCAACCTTGCTCCCGTTATCTTGTGGTTGCCAAACAGATATCGCAAGTCAAACTCAGATGCATCAAATGACTTTGGAGACAACAACGAGAACATGAAATCGAAGAAAATGCCTGGAGAAGAAGAAACTTGCCAAACATGCCCTCCATTCCCTACCATGTACAAACCCCTGCAAAGAAGGTTTGAACATTGTGCTCCATGATGGGATTTAGCACCTAGCACTCTTGAGGAGTTTCTCAATGAGTACAAGGAGCTTTGTCACAACTGTGGTCTCCTCAGCAAGCTCTGGGTTGAGTCTGTCATTCAGTATGTGCCCAACACCAACACTTGTCTTATGTAGAAAGCTCTCACTCATGGCATAAATGAATGGAAGGATTGCTGCAAGAAGATCATTCAGAACACCCCAGGTGCCAGAGAAGATCATTGCCACATGCCTGCCAACCTTGACAATCTCATCTTGGTTTATTGTTTGAAGAAGATATGCACCAGGCCTCAATTCAATGAATATTGGAAGAAGTTTTTTGTCATATCAGACTATCTGGTAGTGAAGAAGCACCTCTCGGTGGAGGAACAATCAAAGAAGCTGCTGGAGGGTCTCCCAGATCCCTTGGCGTGTCAAGTCAAGTCCCAACTGTGCATCCAGTTCCCTACCCACCATCCTAGCAATCTGTACGACATTGCAACTTTGACGATATGGCGTACTGCCAAGCTTGTGCTTCAAAGGACATCAGCGCCTCAGCCCCTACTTTGTCTACTGTCACCAATCACCAGGTGTACGATGCGGCTGACCTCACCAACCCCACCAACCAGCTGGATGGCCTTGTCAAGATGTTTTCTAACATGATGGAGACATTCACCAATGTCATGGCCAACAATTCACCTGGAGCAAGTTGTAGGGCCACATTTCATGGCCCAGCTTGCTTAGGAGTACTTAAGGCATACCAGGGCTGTCACTTCTGCTCTGGAGATAGCCATTTCACTCACAAATGCCCCAAGTTCAACAACTATGTCTCTTGAGGTCTCTGTTAATGCGACCAATTCAGTAGGGTCTGCTTTTTGGATGGGACAACAGTGTTGGCACAGAATTCAGTTGGGAAGGACTTTGCTGAGTGTGTCAACAACTGGAATTGCTCTATGCAACCTCAAGGCCCCACCACCGTCTCCTCCAACCTCCTCAACATTGTGTACAACATCCCTTTGTCTCCTATGGTTCCAATGGCTTGTGCATTCATTGAAGAGCTCACCATTGACAATCTGACTCCCACCCAGTTCTCAGACGACATTGACATTGACAACTTACCCATGTACAAAGCTATGGTGCAAAAAGGTCAACGGAAGATCACTGTGGCTCACCACAAGATGAAGCTTTGCTCAAATGCTCAGCAGAAGGCTACAACAAACGACAATAAGCAAAGGCATCAGGGGCAGCTCCCAGCAACACTCCCAAGACTACAATGGTTACCAACAGCCTCAGCAACACCAGTACATCAGCTACAATCCCCCAGAAGTCACCTGTCTCAGCCCTGGCTCCAGCACCTCAAGTGTTCGCACCTGCTCTTACTCCCAACTCCTTTCCTCAGTCTCAGAACTTGAACCCATCGCAGTACCACTATGTCACACCCATTGCCAACTTGAAAGTCGTTGATACTGTTGCAGAATGTTCACTCAACTCTTTGGTTACCCTCACCACTCAAGAATTACTCAATGTTGCCCCCGATGTTTGCAAAATTGTCAAGGACAAGGTCACCACTTGTCAGGTTGCAACTACTGGGATTCTCGATGCTGCCTCTATTAACCAGGTCTTGGTGATGTGCAGGTAGCGAACTAGGGCTCTCTAACCAACAAAAATATAGAACTCAGACACACACACACAACCACAATAACACAACACACCAAATACCTTTGTGAAGATAAAGGTGGGCAAGGGGTATAGGTAAAAGCTCTAAGTCGAGTCGACAGAGGCTTCTAGAACTCTTCTTGTACAATCGCAAGTTCGAGGGGGAGCTAAGGCTCAACCAGCAACAATAGAAATGCTTCATGAGGTGACTTTGCTAACACACGGTAAGATTCGAGATACGACGGTGATGAGATCTGTGCTGCCGAGCTCTGAAACACACACACAAAACACCAACCACAACCTATAAGCAAGCTGTGTATAGTCAAGCGGTGCGAGAGTCACGCCGCACGAAGTCAAAGTGCGAGTTTGTGGGGGTTATAGAGTGAATTAAGAATACTAAGTTCTCTTGTTCTCTCTTTGATACACTCTACAGAAACTAGAAGTACCCTAATGTACTGCTAGTAAGGTTCCTATTCTTAGTAGTCACTCCTTATGACTGCTTAAGATCCTAAGATTCCAAATGCAACTGATAGTTCACGCTGTTGATACGACCGCGTCTGTTTTAGCGAATATAGGTTCATTTTTCGCGATAATAAACTATAAAGTTGACGTGGTCTGAGTCTCTAAGTACAAGAATAACTACGCTATTGATAAGGTTCACGCGGCTTGAGAAGGAAAAGAGTTAGTACTATGACTCTAGGGACACGAGAGTTGAAGCTACTCGAGGCTGTCAACTTGAAGCCGCCCCAGTTGTATTATACCCTGACCGGAGAAGCTACTTGAATTGACGCCATACTAAAAGTCAGGCGGCTCGACTCAAGCGGCTTCAGAAAGTCTTATACCTTTTACACGCAACTGCTCGGACACT
>JANBPK010000250.1:0-31909 GCA_027579435.1 Candolleomyces eurysporus | reverse complement strand
TTCATTTCTTTTTCACCCTGGCTGTGCCTAGTATCCCGCAGTTTACCCCCCAACTCAATTTGGCCCCATCCTCTGTTGACTGGTGGGCGTCGGGGTGCGTTTTACATTCAGAGGAACGTATAAGGTTGACGTTCTACTATGTACATTGGCCGGTACAGTGTGACCCTCATTCCTCTGTTTGCATGGTATACTGACCTCCTTTCCCAGTGCCACTGGTACCGGTGCAGCCCAACATGCAAACTTTGGCGGAATTCTATTTTGCGTCACTGCAAGCAAGCCGATTGGGAAGTCCCAAGCCGGATGTGGCTCCTTCGTAATCGATTTAACAAGCACCTTGACCCTGACGACGTGCTTCGACGCAAGGCGGATGCACATAGTCGTGAATCTTGACCCACATCAGCTTCGACGCTATAGCTACATGTTTAAGAGCCCGAATGTGCATAGGGAACCCACAGGAACCTATTTGTTACAATAGAGTAAATTATCTTGCTATCTTGTCCTAGCGTCTATCCCACTCTGACTACCTGAGGACGGTAGACTTTAGATCCGACTTGAATAAGTAATATCCTTCGAGGCACCGCGCTTTTCTGTCCGAATGAGCACAAGTAAGGAGATGGCGATCGCCTAATGATCTACGTCCTTTCCATATGCAGTGTGTGATTCGATCGACAGGTCAGCGGTCGAACCCCTTCTTTCCTTGGACCATCAATTCTTACTCTTTACAAATTCTTCAAGTTGACGTGAACCTCCCGCTGGCGTCGACTAGAGCTGAGCTTGACGGCCTGTGCAGTTGAGCGAACCGTATACCGTGTCGATTTAACCCAGGTCATGATATCTGTCTTTAAGAGTCGCTAAAGGAGAATCGAAATTGCGAGCTGGACACAACTTCGGGGGAGGTCGTTGTTGTTATCCCTCCTGCTCCTGGCTTTGGCACGAAAGCTGTCCCTCCGTCTCAGCTCCTTCTTCTGCAAAATTTGAAACGAAATACTAACCTTTCGATTGCCAGCAAAGAATGTCGGCGAACAAGAGAAATGAGACGAAACTGCCGCGCCGGGATTTGACGATGCACCACTGATGGATTGTGGGTTGGCCAATCGAAGCCATGGGTTAGAGGGCTACTAGTACTACGGCAATTGTGTCATGACCAGGAATGTTCAGCGGCGGAAAGGTTGACACGAGGAATAGTTGATTGCACAGCCAGTCCAGGTATACACGCCTGGGGAAACGGCAGAGCCGTTGGGATTGGATGGTGATGCACGTAAACAACTGACGTACCATCTTCGGCATCTGGCAACAATCTCAATAGTAGCAAAGTTTGCATATATACAGGAGTATCCGCAGTCGTTTGCATAACTTCTGTCAGTCTCATTCTTTGCGAGACGGGCTGTAACCGCTGGCAAGACTGCCACACCACCAAGTTGAGTCAATTGTAGTTCTTGAACATGATCAGGCTCAGAGGCAAATCTGACATTGGGGCTAGCGTGACATTACGAATTACAAGCCATTACGTCACACCATTCTGCTCGAGCAAAACACAACTGACAGAACCTACGCAAACGACTATAAGGAGCTGGAATCTCAGCCTCCTAATACCCAAGCGTCGCTTAGAACAATAGATCCTAGCAAGGGCACAGGATTCTATCTGTACCTGACGATCTCTAGCCGAACAGGTGTTTCCAAGAAACACATTTGCCAAGTCCATTCGGAGTCAATGAACCTGTCCTAGGATTATTCCCCTCCTGGAAGCAGTGCCTGGTAGGGCGCTAGCAGAATCAGATAATGGCTGCGGGCGAAGTATCTTATGTTACCCCTCGGGTGTGAAACTTCTAACAAATGGACATCCCAGCAGTTAGTCAATGTTGGCACGCAGTAACCAAGGCGGCATATGACAGGTTTTCTAATAGGACTTTCCTGTCCAGTCTGCTTGGGGGTGGATGTCGTTGAGGGCGCATCAACTTTGGAAACTTCACCAGTCTGTCTTTCATGTTCTTGCCTCAATTATCAAACAAGATGTAAGATGTATACAATCCGAGTCAGAAGATTTCAGCTCGAATGACAGGTGCATGACTTCCAAGCTCAGAAACTACACGTAACACCGTGCACTTCCTACTATGATAGGCACAGCCTTGGCGCCTAGTACTTTGGAATAAAACACCAAACCCTGTAACGGAATACATTCCCTGAACGTTCCCCTGCCTGTCATCGACAATGACCAGCTTCTTCACCAACGCTCGCGATGTCTCCGTGAATGAGCTTCGAGTGATACATGTATCACCTTCCGTTGGTGATCCTCTCAACGGTGAGTGCTCTGAGCTTATCTGCCGAGTTCCTGCTTAATTTACAACCTCCTGTCCCAGATCTCACATCCCAAATCGCGCCGGGGGCCTTGCACGACTCGGCCGAACGCTGCGACGCGCCTAGATGCCATCCAGAAACTCGGGTCGCAGTCCAAGACGAGATTTACAGCTGGATCGTCCACGGCGACTCAGACCCAGCGCAGGAGATGACGAAAATAAAATGGCTCACAGGTCCCGCAGGCACCGGGAAATCCGCCATTATGGGGTCAGTGGCAGATACGTGCAAGCAGGGTGATGTCCGAGTCCTTGTCGTGACATTCTTTTTTTCGGCGTCAGCATCCCCGGACCGTCGAAGGAAGACAGCATTCATCCCCACCCTGGCGTATCAGTTCGCGCAGTGCCTACCAGCACTCAAGGGTCCCCTGTCACAAGCCATTCAGAATGATCCACTTTTGTTCAAGAAAAACCTTCATGTCCAGATGGAGGCACTCATCCTGACGCCGCTGCGACAGGTCACGGTCGAATTGAACGTGCCAGGCGTCGTGTTGGTCGACGGGGTCGATGAGTGCGAGGTAGAGCAGTACGTCGGCTCTCATGTCTCTCCACGCGCTGGAGAGTCAATCGAGCGAACAAAGGAGGAAGACCAATTGGAGATCTTACAAGTCCTGCGGGAAGCCGCCCTCGACCCTGCGTTTCCCTTCCGAATCGTCATCGCCAGCCGCCCAGAACGTGTTTTCCGGGATTTCTTCAACAACGAAAGCCACAGGTCATCGTTCGCTCCCTCTCTTGTACTGGACGAGAAGTACAACCCCGACGCCGACATCACTTTGTTCCTCAAAGCCAAGTTCAGTGAAATTCAGCGTCGCTACAATCTCAGCCCATCATGGCCTTCCCCGGAAAGCCTTGTCACTTTGCTCAACCAAGCCTCTGGCCAGTTCATTTATGCAGCAACTGTCATTCGATATATTACCACCTCTCGTCACGGGAGTCCTCATGCCCTCCTTGACCAGGTGTTGAAAGTGACGCCAAGCTCAGGAACGAACCCGTTCTCCCACCTTGACACCTTTTACACCCATATCTTGCAGTCCGCCCCAAATACTATACTGGCTGTGAAGTGGCTTTGGATTATCAAAGGAGAAATTCCCCACAATCTCTTCTTCCACATGCATCGGACACCTTCTGCCTTTCTTCTCAATCTTTTGCTTCAAACGGACGACACCGACGCAGAGCATGTGCTGGGAGACCTTTACTCCTTGATTAACGTACCTCCTTCCGACGACTTCGAAACACCATATAGACCTTACCATAGATCCTTGTACGACTTTCTGGGCAGCAAGGGCCGCTGCGGGCCGATTTATGTTGGAGATATGCAGCGTGCAGAGTTCCTCTGGGTCAGGTTCTCCGATATCTGCGTGTGTGAGTACATATTTTCATCATGTTAATATGATAGATTTGTACATTGACCCTGTGTTTCACAGACAAAGGTTTACCGGCATCCCGTCCGTCGGACCAGGAGAAATTCCTTCATCTCTTCTTCAACCTGTTCATGCCTGATATTGGGCGGTTTACCTCCCAACTCAATTTCTCCCCATCCTCTGTTGACTGGTGGGCGTCGGGGTGTGTTTCGCATTCAGAGGATCGTATTAGGTTGAAGTTCTACTATGTTCATAGGCAGGTACAGTGTGAGCCCCATTACTCTGTTTCAATGGCATACTAACCTCCTTTCCCAGTGCCATTGGTACCGGTGCAGCCCGACATGCAAACTTTGGCAGAATTCCATTTTGCGTCACTGCAAGAAAGCCGATTGGGAAGTACCAAGCCGGACGTGGCTGCTTCGTAATCGATTTCACAAGGACCTTTTCCTCAGGGACGTGCTTCGACGCAAAGATAGATCCGATAGTTGTGAACTTTGACCCGCATTAGCTTTGAGAATATAACTATACATTGAAGAGCCTGAATGTGCATCGTGAACCCACAGGAGCGCATCGCCATAGTATAGTAAATTGTCTTGCTATCCTGTCTCAGCTAGTTCTAGGAAACAACTCGACCTCCTTCATTTGTCCCATACTGAGAGAGTAGTAAAAACCATAGAATTTTCGTTTTGCAACATATCGTCTATCCCATCATGGGCACAGGCTGGCAGACTTCATACGATTTGACTAAGTAATATTCTCTAAGGTATAGTGATTGTTCATACGAACGACAGCAAGCAAGTAGAGGGCTACCACTTAACAAAGCATGTACATATGTATGTCCTTTCCATATGCAAACATAAGATTCATTCAATTGATCGCAGGTCCAGCTGTCGCTTGAACTGGCATAGGTTAGGGCATCTGGAATTGGGCGCTCTCCCTCGGCTACTGCAAGAACACGGAAGCCCAGATGGTCTCACTGGGAGTACCAAATTTGCGATTGGGGATCGCGCAAGGCGACTTGCAAAAAAANTGCACGCAATCAGCTCTTTGTTTTAGCATTCTGTAGGAGTACGACTACATGCAAGCCCGCGTCGACATAGTCATTATCACTTTCAAGTACGTCTCCACCCACGATGCAGTCTCGACTGGCCTCCCACCTTGATATGCTCAGTCTCTGCGGCGGCGACAACCTCGGTGTCCTACATCTTCACGAGGGCCAGCAGTGCTGATATTTTTTCCAACGGCATGCTATAGAAGGGAAGGGATTCGGCTACGACTAGAGCAACATGTCTCTCGCGTTCTTGGAACCTGGATCCAGAGAATGAGGATCCCTTGTAGAGAAAGGGCCCAAGGGAAATGCTGTGACGAGTGAAGCGCCGCGAATGCCATTCCGGC
Source organism: Candolleomyces eurysporus (assembly GCA_027579435.1). Lineage (NCBI taxonomy): Eukaryota > Fungi > Basidiomycota > Agaricomycetes > Agaricales > Psathyrellaceae > Candolleomyces > Candolleomyces eurysporus. Next base: position 26,802 of record JANBPK010000250.1, on the reverse strand, counting down.
TCTCCTGAATAACCTCTACGTAGTATTGAAAGACTTCTTGGTGTCCTTTACACTCTACGACATCGTCGAGAAAGACAAATTGAACCTCGTCACCATTCAGACTATCCAAAGTAATCGGCTTGTCCTTTGAATTCATCTCCATCTACCAACGGTGTGAGGAGAGCTACAGAGCCACTGAAGTGAGAGGGGATGGAAAATGGGATCAAGGAGCCCGGAAAGCAGATGGAGGAGATCTTCAAATCCATGCATGACGGGAATAAGTACTTCTGGAAGGCGTTACTCCAATGTGAAAATTATATGGATAGAGGCGCCGACGCACTCCCAGGCTTCAAAAAAAAAGAAAANGAAAGAAGTTGCGCAATTAAAAATGTTTGTGATGGTGCCCCCTCCTCGCCGTTCTAAAAAACGCTGGAGCCCGTCTCTAATCGCTGATCCATTCGTTGCTGGACCAGAGCCCGAGCTATCTTCCAAGGACAACAGAGGAGGTGGATGTCCACCGAGCTTGAATCCCTGTCCGAGCGGGGTCAGAATGCCGAGAAGATGCACGCTCAAGGAAGGTTTCAGCTCGAGACGGGAGTCATGCTGGGCAAGGTTGTTGAAGAAGGCAGGGCGAAGGTGGGGTACGGCGGCCCTTCATCGAAATTTGGGAGCGAGAGAGGGGAGGGGAGGGAAGGATAGTGGGATGCCATAGTCCTCATTCCTGCCTGGACCGTGACGTTGATGTTGACTATCCCTATGTCATTCGTCGCTTTGGAAAGTGGAACCACCGTTCGTCTGAGTTCCCTCAGACGTCGTGGGTATTGGGCTAGCAGAAGACGGACTCAATAGCGCGTCTCCGCTGCTCAAAGTGCTTTGGGAGTGCTGAAACGGACGGATCGGTGGCGGGGCAAGCAAAATTCGTTTTCGTGGCAGTGGAGGCGNCCCTCTGGGCGAATGGGAACCATGGATCACAATATCTGAGAATGCGGCGACGGGGTCGGCGGGGGGGGCTATCGTGACTGGCTGGACTTGCGCTGGTGGATTGGTTGGGCTGGTGACATAGACAGAGGAGAGCCTTCTGGTTACTGAAATGAGAAAGCGCAGGAGGTGAAAGAACGTGCTCACCAGGCTATGCAATCGACAGCTCAAGCTCCTGGGTTGAGTTGACGCAAACTTCCCGCTAGCATTGACTAGAGTTGAGCTTGACTGTTCGGGCGATTGAGCGTGGTTGATGAAGGCAAAGTTGTGTCTGCTTCTGGAAAGAGCTGGACAAACGCCGCGCCGGGATTTGATCCCCATAGTTGGCCGATCAAAACATACCAAAGAGCGATCTGTCTTTTCTACCGACTTTCAGGTTCTCGCCTCAATTCTCAAACATTCTGCAGGCCATAAAACATATCAAACCAGAAGGCGTCAGCTCAAATCGCGGGTGCATGACTCCCAAAGTCAGAAACCACACCGTGCACTCCTACTAGAGCAGGCACAGCCTTTTGAGTGCTTCCTCTGGGAATAAAAGACAGCAGTTTGCCACGGAAGAGGTTCCCTCAACGTTCCCTTCCCTGTCATCGACAATGACCGGCCTTCTTAGCGGAGCTCATGATTTCTCTTTCAAAGACCTCAATGTGATTAACGCAGCACCTCCCACTGGTGATCCTCTCAACGGTGAGCGCTTTGCATCTGCCGAGCTCCTGCTCAATTTACCACCCCCTGTCCCAGATCTAGCATCTCGAATCGCAGTAGGCGCCTTGCACGACTCAGACGAACGATGCGACGCACCAAAGTGCCATCCAGAGACTCGAGTCGCAGTTCAAGACGAGATATATAGCTGGATCGTCCATGGTGGACCGCTGGCAGACCCAGCACAGAAGACGGTGAAAATAAAATGGGTCACAGGTCCTGCGGGCACTGGAAAATCCGCCATTATGGGGTCGGTGGCAGACACATGCAAGCAGAATGGGATTCCCGCCGTGACATTCTTTTTCGCTTCTTACGCATCCGCAGACCGTCGAAGGAAGACAGCTTTCATTCCCACCCTGGCATATCAACTCACAGAGCACCTACCGGCGCTTAAGGATCCCGTGGCGCAGGCTATACGGGATAAGCCCCTTCTATTCAAGAAGAACCTTCGGGTCCAGATGGAGGCACTCATCCTCACGCCGCTGCGACAGGTCACGGTCGAATCGAACGCACCAGGCGTCGTGCTGGTCGATGGGCTCGATGAGTGCGAGGCAGAGCAGTTCTTCGACTCTCGTGTCGCTTCACGCACTGGAAACTCAATGGAGCGAGGGAAGGGCGAAGACCAGTTAGAGATTTTACAAGTCCTGCGGTAAGCCGCCCTTGACCCCGTATTTCCCTTCCGAATCGTCATCGCCAGCCGCCCAGAACGTGTTTTTCGGGAGTTCTTCAACAACGAAAGCCACAGGTCATCGTTCGCTCCCCCTCTCGTTCTGGACGAGAAGTACAACCCCAACGCCGACATCGCTTTGTTCCTCCAAGCGAAGTTCAGTGAAATTCAGCGTCGCTACAATCTCAGCCCATCATGGCCTTCCCCGGAGATTCTCGCCATTTTGCTCGACCAGGCCTCTGGCCAATTCATTTATGCGGCTACCGTCATTCGATATATCACCACCTCTCGTCCCGGGAGTCCCCATTCACTCCTCGACCGGGTATTGGAAGTGAAGCCAAGGAGCCCAGGGAGAAACCCGTTCTCCCACCTTGACGCCTTCTACGCCCATATCTTACAGTCAACCCCAGATCCTACACTCTCTGTGAAGTGGCTTTGGACTATCAGGGGAGACCTGCCTGTACGAAGTCTTGATCTCTTTGGATGGCTGGAGAAGCATCCTGCCGCATTCCTTCTCAATCTGTTACTTCAAACAGACGACAGCAATGCAGAGTATGTCCTTGGAGACCTGCATTCCCTGATTGATGTACCTCCTTCTGACGACTTGGAGACACCATATAAACCCTACCATAAATCCTTGTACGACTTTCTGAGAAGCGAGGACCGCTGCGGACCAATTTTTGTTGGGGATATGCAGTTTGCGGAGTTTCTCTTGGGCAGGTTTTCTGATTGTACGCGTGAGTACACATGTTCATCATGTAAATATGATCGGCTCACAGCAGCTACTGACACCGTGTTTCACAGACAAAGGTTTACCGTCACCGGCACACCATCCGTCAGACCAGCAGAAATTCCTTCATTTCTTTTTCAAGCTGGACATGCCTTATATCTTGCAGTTTACCTCCCAACTTGATTTTGCCCCATCCACTGTTGACTGGTGGGCATCGGAGTGTGTTTCGTATTCAGAGATCAGTATCAGGTGGATGTTCCGCGATGTCCATTATCAGGTACAGTGTGACCCTCATCCTCCTGTTTAAATGACATACTGACCTCCTTTCTCAGTGCCATTGGTACCGGTGCAGCCCGGCATGCAAACTTTGGCGGAATTCCATTTTGCATCACTGCAAGAAAGCTAATTGGGAAGTACCAAGCCGGACATGGCTCCTTCGTAATCGATTTAACAGGTATCTTTACCCCAGCAACTCGCTTCAACACAAGGGAGATACACATAGTCGGAACCTTGACCCACATTAGCTTCGATGCTACAAATATATATTTAACAGCCCGAATGTACATAGTGAACCCACAGGAACCCGTATGCTATGGTAGAGTAAATCATCTTGCTATATATCTTGTCCCAGCCAGGTCTTAGAGACACCACTATCTCCTCAATTGTCCCGTTCCGAGAGAGTGGTAATAAACCCTCAAAAATGAAGCTCTCATTTGCTAGGCATTGTCTATCCCACCATGGGCACAGAATGTGAAACTTGAGATCTAACTTAAGTGAGTAACATCCGACTATGAGGTATAGTGATTTTTTTTCATANCGAATCAAAGCAAGTAAGGAGAGGGCTATGCCATCTTATGATACACGTACATACGACCGCGAGTTGGTCGGTCGAAACCATAGGTCAGGTATACTAACACTGGGCGTTTCCTCTCTTTCGTTCTTCCTCTTCTGATTTACTCTTTACTCGCTTCGAACGCCATATCACCCAAGGTTTGAAGGGCCGTTTCACCCTAGCTCCTGGATATTGTCGAGGTTTCTGAAGTTGATAGAAAGAAATGAACCCAGGTGTTGCTGGAGTACCTACCCAGGTGTTGCTGGAGTACCTCAAGTGGAATTTACCTTCGACGTTCAAGCCCAAACCTGGCTCGACAGTGAACGCTGAGCCTGTGCCAGGGAAAGATTGGCAGCTCGAAAGTATGATTATTGAGGTGGTGAGGAGATTGTTCTTTTTCAGGTTGTTGAATTTTGCTGATATTCTGCGTGGTCTATAGACTCAGACTGCTTTGGGAACGTATCTCATCCTCCCCAATCCTTGAAAAGATCGACATGCTACGTCGGCTTGATCACGGGGATCTGCAAACTCTTACCGTCAACTGTAGGCCCAGCCGTTGGAAAGTCTACGGTTGTACGCCTTGCTATCGTATGGGTTGGATTGTGGAAGCTGCTCGGCATTTCGCTGAATAGTTGGCTTTCCAGATGAGTAACTTTGGCTTCCAATGGGTGTGGAGGAAATGGTAAGTCTGAGCCTTGATTCCTGGACCGAAATGAGTGCTGATATAATCTTGATTCTTGACAGGATACCCAACTGTGCTTTGACTGTTCAACATCTCAACCGCGTGAATAAGCGCCGCGCTAGCAAATTCGAAATTCGATTGGCCTATCATGAACGTATCTAAAAAAACTCCCTGAACCATGTGAAGTCCAGATAAATATACAATCCCTGAAAACGGGTCTAAAACCACCTTCGAATGCAAAAGTACCTCCCATCCTTACCACGTCAGGATATATTAAACACGAAAGCGACCCAATCTGTCCACACCCACAACCACGCTCAAAGGGATTGTGCCAAATGAATACACGCTGTTTTGAGGGCTACACCGTCGCTGTATTCCATTTGCTTCCCCGGTGCTCCCGCAGCACAGCCGTTTTAACCGTGAGCATGGATATGCACCTCCATGGATAGTAACAGGGAAACCGAAAGCGAGAGAAGTGGTATAGCGGTCTCAGGGAAACCGGAAATCAGAGTCCACGGAGAGATGGGTATAGGCGTCGGTTGAGTATGCAGCAATCGCTGATCCATTTGTCGTTGGACCGGCGGAGCCCAAGCTATCTTCCGGGGACAACAAAGGAGGTGAACATCCACAGAACTTGGATCCCTGTCTGAGCGGGGTCAAAGGAGGACGAAGATGGACGTCTCGTGCCTGGCACCATGATAAGGGTCTTCAGATAAAGCTGTGGGCAAAAACGAACCGGGGAGAATGCTGAGAGGTTGCGGGAGTGATTTCGAAGGTGTCGTCGCTTATGTTGTGCCGCGGCAGCGGGTGAGATGTGGGAGTAAGGGAGAGGAAGGCTCCAGCTCGGGATGGGAGTGCATGCTGAGTAAGAAGGTAAGACGAGGTGGGGGACTGGAGAGGGGAGGGAAGGATAGTACGATGACATCGTCCTCGTTCTCGCCTGGCCGTGATGATGGTGACTATGCTCATGTCCATTTGTTGCTGGGAAAGTAGAACGGAAAGGGGGCCATTGGTCTGAGGAAACCCAAATGTCGTGAGCATCGGGCTAGTGGAAGACGGACTCAGCGGCGCGTCCCCACTGTTCTAGGTGCTCGGAGGTGCCCAAGTGGACGGATGGGCAGCAGGGCAAGCGAAATCTGTTTTAATGGCAGTGGAGGTGCTCCTATAGTCGTTGTGGGGGAGTGAGGACCACCGTTTGCGGATCATTGATGACAATATGCAAGATTGCGGGGATAGAGTCAACGGGAGGGGGGATCGCGACTGGCTGAGATGAGAGAACCAGGCTATGCGATCGACGGCTCAAGCTCCTGGCTTGGTTGAGTTGACGCGAACCTCCCGCTAGCGTCGACTAGAGTTAAGGCTAACTGTCCGAGACATTGAGCAAGTTGGCTTTCATGCTGATTCGACAAAGGCAAAGTTGTCTGCCTCTGAGAGTTGCTGGAAGTACTAGCGCCGGGATTTGGTTCCCGTTGGCCAATCAGAACCATAGCTTAGGGCTACTACGGCGATCTGTCTCCGTAGGCCGTAAAACACATCAAACCTGAAGGGGTCAGCTCGAATTACAGTTGCATGACTTTCCAAGTCAGAAACCACACTGATAGAGACACAGCCTTTTGAGCGCTCACTCTGGGAATAGAAGACATGACGTTCCCTCAACCTTCCCTTCCCTGTCGTCGACAATGACCAGCTTTCTCAGCGGAGCTCATGACTTCTCTTTCAAAGACCTCAATGTGATTAACGCAGCACCTCCCGCTGGCGATCCTCTCAACGGTGAGCACTCTTTCACTAATATGCCATACTCCTGCTCAATCTACCAGGTCCAATCCCAGACTTAGCATCTCAAATCGCGCCAGGGGCCTTGCACGACTCGGCCGAACGCTGCGACGCACCCAAATGCCATCCAGAAACTCGAGTTGCTGTTCAAGGCGAGATTTACAGCTGGATCGTCCATGGCGACTCAGACCCAACGCAGAAGACGGTAAAGATAAAATGGGTCACAGGTCCTGCAGGCACTGGAAAATCCGCCATTATGGGGTCGGTGGCAGACACGTGCAAGCAGGACGGGGTCCTTGCCGTGACCTTCTTTTTCGCTTCCTACGCATCCCCGGACCGTCGAAGGAAGACGGCTTTCATCCCTACCCTGGCATATCAACTCACAGAGCACCTACCAGCGCTCAAGGATCCGGTGGCACAGGCTATACGTGATAAACCCCTTTTATTCAAGAAGAATCTTCGGGTCCAAATGGAGGCGCTCATCCTCACGCCGCTGCGACAGGTCGCGATCGAATCGAACGTGCCAGGCGTCGTGTTGGTCGATGGGCTTGATGAGTGCGAGGCAGAGCAGTTTTTCGACTCTCATGTCGCTTCACGTACTGGAAAGTCAATGGAGCGAGAGAAGGCCGATGACCAGTTAGAGATTTTACAAGTCCTGCGAGAAGCCGCCCTCGACCCCGCATTTCCCTTCCGAATCGTCATCGCCAGCCGCCCAGAACGTGTTTTCCGGGAGTTCTTCGGCAACGAAAGCCACAAGTCTTCGTTTGCCCCCAATCTCATCTTAGACGAGAAATACAACCCCAACACCGACATCGTATTGTTCCTCCAAGCCAAGTTCAGTGAGATCCGGCGTCGCTACAACCTCAGCCCATCATGGCCTTCTGAAGATATCCTCGCCACTTTACTCGACCAGGCCTCCGGCCAATTCATTTATGCGGCTGTCGTCGTTCGATATATCACCAACTCTCGCCACGGCAGTCCATGTACACTCCTTAACCAGGTTTTGGAAGTGAAACCAAGCTCAGGGACCAACCCGTTCTCACAACTTGACGCGTTTTACACCCATATCTTACAGTCGACCGCGAATCCTGTACTGGCTGTGAAATGGCTTTGGATTATCAAGGGACAACACCTCGGATGGATCAATCTGTTCAAACGGATGAGCACTGCCCCTGCTGCTTTCCTTGTCAACCTACTACTTCAGACAGACAACGGCGATGCCGAGTATGTGCTTGGGGACCTACACTCCTTGATCGATGTGCCTGCTTCCGACGACTTGGAAACACCATATAGACCTTACCATAAATCCTTGTACGACCTTCTGGGCAGTAAGGACCGCTTCGGGCCACTTTATGTTGGGGATATGCAGTGTGCAGAGTTCCTCTGGGGCAGGTACTTCGATATCTGTACGCGTGAGTACACGTGTTCATCATGTTAATCCGATTGGCTTGCAGCTGACCCTGTGTTTCAGACAAAGTTTTACCGGCATGCCATCCGTTAGACCAGCAGAAATTCCTTCATTTCTTTTTCAACCTATTCATGCCTGATATCTGGCGGTATACCTCCCAATTCAATTTCGCCCTATCCTCTGTTGACTGGTGGGCGTCGGAGTGTCTTTCGCATTCAGAGCGCACTATTAGGCTTTTTTTTTACAGTCTCCATGAGCAGGTACAGTGTGCCTCATACCTCTGTTTAAATGGCATACTGACCTCCTTTTCCAGTGCCATTGGTACCAGTGCAGCCCAAAATGCAAACTTTGGCGGAATTCCATTTTGCGTCACTGCAAGAAAGCCGATTGGAACGTACCAAGCTGGACGTGGCTCCTTCGTAATCGATTCAACAGGAATCTTTTACCCGACGACGTGCTTCGACCCAAGGCAGATACACATAGTCGTGAACTTTGACCCACAGTAGCTTTGATGCTATAACTATATGTCTAGGAGCCGGCATGTGCATAGTGAACCCACAGGAACCCGTTTGCTATGGTAGAGTAAATCATCTTGCTATACATCTTGTCCCGGCCAGATCTAGGAGACAGCACTATCTCTTCAATTGTCCCATACCGAGAGAGTGGTAATAAATCCTCAAAAATAAAACTTTCATTTACTACATATCGTCTATCCCGCCATAGGCACAGAACGAGAAACTTGAGATCTAGCTCGAGTGAGTAATATCCGACTACCGGGTATAGTGATTTTTTTCATATCAAAGCAAGTAAGGAGAGGGCTATGCCACATAATGACGCATGTACATACGTCCCAGATATGATCGATCGCGAGTCAGTCGGTCAAAGCCATAAGTCGGAACTACCAATACTAGGCGCTTCCTATCTTTCTGTCTTCCTCTTCTGATTCATTCTTTACTCGTTTTGAACGCCATGTCTCACAAGGTTCAAAACACGGTTTCACACAACCTAGCGCAGCTCCTGAATATTATATTTTCGAGGTTAGTAAGAAGGCTTGTGCACAGTTGTTGCTGGAGTGCCCGAGTGAAATTTACCTGGGATGTTCAAGCCCAAACCTGGGTCGACAGTGAACGTTAAAACTGCGCCAGGGAAAGATTGGCAGCTCAAAAGTATGATTATAGAGGTGAGGAGGAAATCGTCCCTTTTCAGGCTGTCGACTTTTACTGACGTTCTGCGTGGTCTATAAACTCAGAATGCCTTGGGATGTACCTCGTCGTCCCCGATTGTCGAAAAAATTGATACTTATACTGCGTCGGCTTGATCATGGCTATCTGCAAACTCTCACCGTCAACTGTTAGTCCAGCTGTTGGAAAATCTATTTGACGGTTGTATGCCTCGCTGTCGGATGGGTTGGATTGTGGAAGCTGCTCGGTGTTTCGCTGAATAGTTTGCTTTCCAGATGAGTAAATTTGGCTTTGGAAGGAGTGGTTAGCTTGGGACTTCATTCCTGGACAGAAATAAGTGCTGATATGATCTTGATTCTTGACAGGGTACCCGACCGTGCTCCGACTGTTCAACATCCCAACCGCGCCGTTATGCGCCGCGCCATCGAGTTCAAAATTCGATTGGCCTAGCATCTACGAAACACACCCTGAAGTAATGTGAAGTCCAGATTCATCTGCAATCCCTGAAAACGGGCCTACACCCACCTTCGAATACAAAGATCCCTCCCATTTTTATTATGACGCTATTTAGGATACACTAAACCACTTCCGCGGTGCCAAGGCCAAAGACATCATCTTCCATCTCGATACCCTTCGCGAACATTTAGAATCCTCTGAAGATACACCCAACGTCGACTCTCCTGTGTGTTCCATTGCCATCAAATCGCTCTTACACGTTGGCTCCTGCTCTTTCTCTCACCTCCCCAACACAATCAAGCCTCGTAGGTATAAGATTATGAAGCTTCTAGCTCAAGTCATAGGTACATGGATTTGAAAATACACACCGAGCAGTCCTACAATTTCATCGAATACAGTCCGATCCCCAGACCCGTATTACACGAAAGCAACCCAATCTGTCCACACGCCCACAGCCACGCTCCTAACAGGGATGGTGCTGCACGAATACACGCTGTTTGGAGGGTTACGCCGTCACGGTGTTCCATCTACTTCCCTGGTGCTCCCGCAACAGAGCGGTCTTAATCATGAACATGGCAATGGGTAGGAGCGGGGAAACCGGAAGCGAGAGAAGTGGATATTGTAGTGTCAGGGAAAGCGGAAATCGGAGCCCACAGAGAGACGGGGATTATGGGCGTCGGTTGAGTATGCAGCGACGCACTATCACCATCTTCCTCCGAGGGTTCCTTCCTTCCGCTATGAGGCTCCAACGTACTCCCAGGCTCCAAAAATAAAAGTTGCGCGATAAAGAATGCTTGTGATGGTGCCCTCTCCTCACTGTTCTCGAAAACACTGGAGTCTGTCCTCCAATCGTTGGTCCATTTGTCGTTGGACCAAGCCTGAGCTATCTTCCAAGGACAACAAAGGAGGGGGATGTCCACTGAATTTGGATCCCTGTCCGAGCGGGGTCAACCGAGAAGATGCACGCTTGACCCAGCTTCGGGGAAACTTGATCCAGGGACTTTGATCTCTTACCCTGCACCATGGTCAGGGTCTTTAGATGTGGCTGTGGACGGGAACGAATGCTGAGAGCTTGCGCGAGAGTGCATCGGGGTGTCGTTGTTTATGTTGTGCCGTGGCAGCGGTGGGAGTGTGGGAGCAAGCGAGAGGAAGGCTCCAGCTCGGTACGAGATGCTGAGCGAAGTTGTTGAAGAAGGCAAGGTGAGGTGGGGTACGGTGAGCCTCCATCGAAATTCGTGAGCGAGAGAGGGGAGGGGAGGGAAGGATAGTGGGATTCCATAGTCCTCATTTGTCGTTGAGAAAGTGGAATGGAAAGGGGCGTTCGATAGTGGGGTGTTCCACCGCTCCTTTAAGGGAACCCAAACGTCGTGAGCAGAAGACGGACTCAATAGCGTGTCTCCACTGCTCAAAGTACTTTGGGAATGCTGAAGCGGATGGATCGGTGGCAAGGCAAGCAGAATTCGTTTTCATGGCAGTGGAGGCCGCGCTATAGTCGTTGTGGGCGAATGAGGTCCACGGACAACAATATCCGAGAATGTGGGGATGGAGTCGGCGGGAGGGTTTATCGTGACTGGCTGGACTTGCGCCGGTGGATTTGTTGGGCTGATGACATCAACGGAGGAGAGCGTTCTGGTCACTGTCAAATTAGAGAGCGCAGCAGATGAGAGAACGTGCTTACCAGGCTATGCGACTCGGATCGACAGCTCGAGCTCCTGGCTTGGTTGAGTTGACGCAAACCTTCCGCTAGCGTTGAATACAGTTGAGCTCGACTGTCCGCAAGATTGAGCGCGTTGTATTTCATGTTGATTCGACGAAGGCAAAGCTGTCTGCCTTGGAGAGTCGCTGGGAAGGGATTGATCATGAAGGCTCAGAGCTGGACAGACGCCGCGCGGGGATTTTTGATTGCCGTTAGGCCAATCAAAACCATCTTAGGTCTAATACGACGGCGATATGTCTGCCGGTCCTCACCTCAATCCTCAAGCATTCCGTAGGTCGTAAAGCATATAAATCCAGAAGGGGTCAGCTCGAATAATAGGTGCATGATCTCCAAAGTTACTAGAAGCTGCACCGTGCACCGCAACTCCCACAAGAGTAGACTGGAGAGTGAGTTCCCATCAAAAACCTGGACCCCAGACCCAAAGGTTGAGAAAACAAGTGAAACTGAAAATCTTTGTCGAATAATAGTCTTATAGAGTTGGCTTCCATGTTTATTCGAAAAGGCAAAGTTGTCTGCCTTTGCGAGTCGCTGAAAAGGAACCGAAATTTGAACGGATGAACGCCGGGGTTTTGATTCCCAGCGTTGATTGCGGGTTGGCCAATCGGAACACCTCAATCCTCCAACCTTCCGTTGTAGCAGGCACAGCCTTTTGAGCGCTTACTACGGGAATAAAAGACAACAGCTTGCCACGGAAGACGTTCCCTCAACGTTCCTTCCCTGTCATTGACAATGACCAGCTTTCTCAGCGGAGCTCATGGTTTCTCCTTCAAAGACCTCAATGTGATTAACGCGGCACCTCCCGCTGGTGATCCTCTCAACGGTGAGCGCTCTGAGTTCGCTAACATGGCAAACTCCTGCTCAAGTTACCAGGCCCAATCCCAGACCTAGCATCTCAGATCGCGCCAGGGGCCTTGCACGACTCGGCCGAACGCTGCGACGCACCAAAATGCCATCCAGAAACTCGGGTTGCGGTCCAAGGCGAGATCTACAGCTGGATCGTCCATGGCGACTCAGACCCAGCACAGAAGATGGTGAAGATAAGATGGGTCACAGGTCCCGCTGGCACCGGGAAATCTGCCATTATGGGGTCGGTGGCAGACACGTGCAAGCGGGATGGCGTTCTTGTCGTGGCATTCTTTTTTTCGGCTTCAGCATCCCCAGACCGTCGAAGGAAGACAGCGCTCATCCCCACCTTGGCGTATCAACTTGCGCAGCGCCTACCAGGACTTAAGGATTCAGTGTCACAAGCCATACAGAATGATCCGCTTTTATTCAAGAAAAACCTTCATGTCCAGATGGAGTCACTCATCCTGACGCCGCTGCGACAGGTCACGGTCGAATCAAAGCAGCCAGGCGTCGTGTTGGTCGATGGGGTCGATGAGTGCGAAGTAGAGCAGTACGCCGGCTCTCATGCCTCCCCACGGGCTGGAGAGTCGATCGAACGAACAAAGGACGAAGACCAGTTGGAGATTTTAGAAGTCCTGCGAGACGCCGCCCTGGATCCTGCATTCCCCTTCCGAATCGTCATCGCTAGCCGCCCAGAACGTGTTTTCCGCGAGTTCTTCAACAACGAAAGCCACAAGTCATGGTTCGCTCCCCCCCCTCGTTCTGGACGAGAAGTACAACCCCAACGCCGACATCCTTTTGTTCCTCCAAGCGAAGTTCAGTGAAATTAGGCGTCGCTACAAACTCAGCCCGTCATGGCCTTCCCAGGAAATTCTCGCCATTTTACTCGACAAGGCCTCTGGCCAGTTCATTTATGCGGCTACCGTTGTTCGATATATCACCACCTCTCGTCATGGGAGTCCGCATATACTTCTTGACCGGGTTTTGAAGGTGAAATCAAGCTCAGGGACAAACCCGTTCTCACACCTTGACGCCTTCTACACCCATATCTTGCAGTCGGCCCCGAATCCTATACTTGCTGTGAAGTGGCTTTGGAGCATCAAGGGAGAAATCCCCGACAACCCCCGCTATAGCCTCTTCAGAGGTATGGGCACCGCCCCCGCGGCTTTCCTTGTCGATCTACTACTCCAAACAGATGACGGCGATGCCGAGTATGTGCTTGGAGACTTACACTCCTTGATCAACGTACCTCCTTCCGACGACTTGGAAACACCATATCGACCCTACCATAAATCCCTGTATGACTTTCTGGGCAGCGAGAATCGCTGCGGGCCAATCTACGTTGGGGATATGCAGTGTGCAGAGTTCCTTTTGGGCAGGTTTTCCAATATCTGTATGCGTGAGCACCCATGTTCATCTTGTTAGTATGATCGGCTTGCAGCCACTGACAGCATGTTTCACAGACAAAGGTTTACCGGCCTCCCGTCTGTTAGACCAGCAGAAATTCCTTCATTTCTTTTTCAACCTGGACATGCCTTATATCTCGCGGTTTAGCTCCCGACTCAATTTCGCCCCATCCTCTGTTGACTGGTGGGCGTCGGGGTGTGTTTTGCATTCAGAGGACGGTATTTGGCGGATGTTCCGCTCCGTCCATTGGGGGGAGGTACAGTGTGAGCCTCATTCCTCTGTTTGAACGCCATCCTGACCTCTTTTCCCAGTGCCATTGGTACCGGTGCAGCCCAACATGCAAACTTTGGCGAAATTCCATTTTGCGTCACTGCAAGAAAGCTGATTGGGAAGTACCAACCCGGATCCAGCTCTTTCGTAGTCGCTTTGACAAGAGCATTAACCTTGTGTTTGAACGCAAACACGTAGTCGCGAGCCTCGACTCTATTTAACCCTCACGATATAACTATGTGTTTCTCTGAGCGCTTTTGTAATAAAAGCTATCCTTCCATTTCAGTGACCTAAAAAATCGTCTGTATTGACTCTGAACTTGCTTGGATGCCATGTCACCCTCAGACGGCCGGCGGTGCATGGGCAACTACAATACAGGTATTTTGCAGCTAGATCTTGTCTCTGTTTTGCCCAAATCCTCAATTTCCTTTTTGTAAGCCTTGCAATGTATGAAATCATGAAGGTTCTAGATCTGATCATAGATACATGGAATTGGAAGTACACAACCGGCACTCCTACAATCTCATCAACGCAACCTCAAAGATTGACGGGGAGTGTGCTGGAGCCAGGAGTGGAGACTGAGCAACAGGAACGCTGTATGTCACATGTCGGCCAGACGAGTGTCGGTAGAGTTCGACGTTGACGCTCATGAGCGAGAAGCATTTGGAGAGTTGGCAACGAGAAGATCTAGCTGAATGAGACCAAGGGATTGAGAGTGGTACTCACCACTTTCGAGCGGAGTGATCTACTTGAAACGAGCGCTAGCCAAGGCTCACCCAGCCCCGTACACGAAAGCGACCCGATCTGTCCACACACCGACTACCACGCTCCTAACAGGGACAGTGCTACACGTATACGCACTGCTTCGAGGGTACGCTGGTGCCGTATTCCATTTGCTTCCCTGGTGCTCCCGCAGCAGAGCCCTTTTGACCGTGAGCATGGCTATGTACATTTCCACGGGTAGGAACAGGGAAACCAGAACCGAAAGAAGGAGGTGTAGCAAGCTCAGAGAAATCGAAAATCGGAGCTCACAGAGAGACGGGTGTAGGCGTCGGTTGAGTATGCAGCAACGCGCTATCACTATCTTCCTTCAAAGGTTCTTTCCTTGCGCTATGAGGCGCAGAGTACTCCCAGGCTCCAAAAAAAAGAATATTTGTGACGATGGCACCTCGCCAGTCTTGAAAACGTCGGAGCCCGTCCTCTAATCGCTAATGGATTTGTCGTTAGACCGGAGCTTGAGCCATCTTTCAAGAACAACAAGGGAGGTGGACGTCCACCGAACTTGAATCCCTCAGGTCCGAGCGGGGGGACGCGTACCGGGGAGATGCGCGCTTCGGGGATACTTGTTCCAAGGGCTTCAATCTCGTGCCCGGCACCATGATAAGGGTCTTCGGATATGGCTGTGGACGAGAATGAATGCGGGGAGAATGCTGAGGGGTTGCGAGAGTGATTTCGGAGGTGTCGTCGCTTATGTTGTACTGCGGCAGCAGGGGAGTGTGGGTGGGAGTAAGGGAGAGGAAGGCTCCAGCTTGCGACGGGAGTTCATGCTGAGCAGGGTTGTTGAAGAAGGCAAGGCGAGGTGGGTACTGTGAGCCTTCACCGAAATTCGGGAGCGAGATTGTGGAGGAGAGGGAAGCATAGTGCGATGACATACTCCTTGTTCTCGCCTGCCCGCGATGATGGTGACTATCCAAAGTCGTGAGTCATGGGCTAGCGGAAGGCGGACATGCTCTAGGTGCTCGGGAGTGCCCAAGCGGACGGATGAGCAGCGGGGCTAGCGAAAATCGGTTTCGTGGCAGTGGAGGTGCTCCTGTAGTCGGGGAGTGAGGGTCACCGTTTCCATGGGCCACGATATGCGAGATTGTGGGGATGGAGTCAATGGGAGGGGGGTATCGCGACTGGCTGGACTTGCGCTGGTGGATTTTTTACGATGATAGCATCGACGGAGGAGAGCTTCTGGTCGCTGTCAAATTAAGAGCGCGGACAGGTGAGAGAACGTGCTCACCAGGCTATGCGATCGACAGCTCAAGCTCCTGGCTTGGATGAGTTGGCGCAAACCTCCCGCTAGCGTCAACTAGAGTTGAGCTCGACTATTCGKGSGATTGAGCCTTCCGTGTTGACTCGATGAAGGCAGAGTTGTCGAACAGGATGAACTCGACCATCGCTGGACGCTGCGCCGGGATTTGATTCCCAGATTGATTGCGGTCTGGCCAATCGGCGATCGGCGATCTGTCTGTTCTGCCGGCTTTCAATTTCAAATTTCAGGTCCTGACCTCAATCCTCGAGCATTCCGTAGGTTGTAAAGCGTGGAAATACACAAGGCGTCAGCTCGAATCACAGGTGCATGATTCTAAAAGTTAGAAGCTGCACCGTGCACTCCTCACTCCCACTATAGTAGGCACAGCCTTTCGAGCGCTTACTCTTGGTATAAAAGCCGACAGCCTGCCACCCACCACGTTCCCTTTCCTGTCATCGACAATGACCAGTGTTCTCAGCGACGCTCATAACTTCTCTGTACACGAACTCAACTTGAATGTGATCAATCGAGCTCCTTCTAATGGTGATCCTCTCAGCGGTGAGCGCTCTGAGCTAATATGCCCAGTTCATGCTCAATTTACCACCTTCTGTCCCAGACCTCGCACCCCACATCGCGCCAGGAGCCTTGCACGACTCTGCCGAACGCTGTGACGCACCAAAGTGCCATCCAGAGACTCGAGTCGCTGTTCAAGGTGAGATCTACAGCTGGATCGTCCACGGTGACCAAGACCCAGAGCAGAAGATGGTGAAGATACAATGGGTCACAGGTCCCGCAGGCACCGGGAAATCCGCCATTATGGGGTCAGTGGCAGACACGTGCAAGCAGGACGGGGTTCTCGTCGTGACCTTCTTTTTCGCCTCTTACGCATCCCCGGAGCGTCGAAGGAAGACGGCTTTCATCCCTACCCTAGCGTATCAACTTGCGCAGCGGCTGCCAGCACTCAAGGATCCAGTGTCACAAGCCATACGGGATGATCCGCTTTTGTTCAAGAAAAACCTTCATGTACAGATGGAGGCACTCATCCTGACGCCGCTGCAACAGGTCACGGTCGAATGGAAGGTGCCAGGCGTTGTGTTGATCGATGGGGTCGATGAGTGCGAGGCAGAGCAGTTCTTCGACTCTCATGTCTCTCCAGTGTCTCCACGCGCTGGGGAGTCGATCGAACGAACAAAGGATCAAGACCAGTTGGAGATTTTGGAAGTCCTGCGAGAAGCCGCCCTCGACCCTGCATTCCCCTTCCGCATTGTCATTGCCAGCCGCCCAGAACGTGTTTTCCGGGAGTTCTTCAACGACAAAAGCCACAAGTCATCGTTCGCTCCACCCCTCGTTCTCGACGAGAAGTACGACCCCAACACCGACATCCTTTTGTTCCTCCAAGCCAAGTTCAGTGAAATTCGGCGTCGCTACAACCTCAGTCCGTCATGGCCTTCCCAGGAAATCCTCGCCATTTTGCTTGACCAGGCCTCTGGCCATTTCATTTATCCAGCTATTGTCATCCGATACATCACCACCTCTCGTCACGGCAGTCCGCAGACACTCCTTGGTCAGGTTTTGAAAGTGAAACCGAGCTCAGGGACAAACCCGCTCTCCCACCTTGACGCCTTTTACACCCACATCTTGCAGTCGGCCCCGGATCCTATACTTGCTGTGAAGTGGCTTTGGATCATCCAGGGACAATTGCCCCCAGATCTCTTTGTTGGCTTCGTAATTACAGACGAGGTCCCCGCTGCTTTCATTGTCAATTTACTACTTCAAACAGACAACGGCGACGCAGAGTATGTCCTTGGAGATCTACACTCCTTGATCGACGTACCTCCTTCCGACGACTTGGAAACACCATATCGACCTCACCATAAATCCTTGTATGACTTTCTGGGAAGCGAGGACCGGTGCAGGCCAATCTATGTTGGGGAAATGCAGTGTACAGAGTTCCTCTGGGGCAGGTTTTTCGATATCTGTTCGCGTGAGTACACATGTTCATCGTGTTAATACGATCGGCCTGCAGCTACTGACCCTGTGTTTCACAGACAATGGTTTACCGGCATCCCGTCCGTTAGACCAGCAGAAATTCCTTCAGTTCTTTTTCAACCTGGAAATGCCTTATATCTGGCAGTTTCCCTCCCGACTCAATTTCGCCCCATCCTCCGTTGACTGGTGGGCGTCGGGGTGTGTTTTGCATTCAGAAGACGGTATTTGGCAGATGTTCATCCGTGTCCATCAGGAGGTACAGTGTGAGCCTCATTCCTGTTTAAATGGCATAATGACCTCCTTTCCCAGTGCCATTGGTACCGGTGCAGCCCAGCATGCAAAATCTGGCGGAATTCCATTTTGCGCCACTGCAAGAAAGCTGATTGGGAGGTACCAAGCCGGATGTGGCTCCTTCTTCATCCATCTCCCAGATACTCTTCCCTCGTGGATGTACTTCGACGCAAAGCAGATACACGTAGTCGTTAATTTTCACCTCCGTTAGCTTTGATGCTATGACGCTATGATATACATTTAAGAGCCTGAATGTGCATGATGTACCTACAGGAACATGTCTGCCACACTATCTCTTCAATTGTCCCATACCAAGAGAGTGGCAATAAATCCTAAAAGATAAAGTCTTATTTGCCGCATATCGTCTGTCCCACCATGGGGACAGGACGGGAGAAGGCTTGAGATCCAACCTGAGTGAGTAACATCCGAGTACGACGTATAGTGACTCCTTATTCAAATCAAAGCAAGGAGAGGCCGATGCCACCTTCCCGGATATCCAACCTGTACCTGCGTCTCCACCAAGACCAGCAATGTGACGATTCCTCGAATAGTATGCTACAGAAGGGAAGGGATTCAACTACGACTCGAGCGAAAGCGACAGAAACGCTGTATGTCAGTCACATGGTAGCCGCAGACGAGAGCTGGTAGAGTTCAAAGTCAACACTCCTGAGCAAGAAGGAAATGAGAGTCGGCCATGGGTAAATCCAGTTGAATGCGAATGAGGGGGTGAGAATGACAATATCGAGCGAAATACGCGCCACCTTTGAGCTGAATAGGAGCGATCTACTTGGGACAAGCAAGATCAAGGCTCATCCGGAGTACGTCAAGCCACTAGCATGCTAAAATGGTTGTCGGCATGGAGGAGGAAGCAGATGAAGGGGAAGGATGCAAAAACTGCCGTAGAAAGTCACGCTACAGGCAGCCGTAGTGCCTCCAACTAGTACATCGATTTGAAATTCCACACCTGTCACTGCTACAGACGCATCCCCGATACTCAAGACCCGTAAAACTAAGCGACCCAATCTGCTGCCCGCACACTCACGACCATGCTCCTGAAACGAACCGCACTACACAACGTTGTTGTAAAACTCGAATCGCTCATTGGTGATGGTGTCACTGAGGCCGGTTATGATAGCTCCCCCNTCCCCAGTGATGAACCTGCCAAAGATTCTGGTCCAATGCCAGTGGTAAGGGGGATAGGTAAGTGTGAATAGATAAGGATGGTTCGGCGGCGGTATGTCGGACGTACACAGTGCTGGCGTAGGTGTTCCAGCGTCTGTCTATAGCTCCCCCTACTTAGTGACTCAGTGATGAACTCGAAGATTCTGCTCCAATGCTGATACTAGGAGGAATAGGTAGTGCGAATGGATAAGGATAATTAGTGGTGGTGCTACAGACCTTACAGTGCTTGCGTAGGTGTTCCAGCATTCGTGCACCGCCTGAGTCCGGAGGGGATGTCACCGATGATGGTTTGAATGATCGAGTAGTATCCTGCCCAAAATCAGCACATGTTGAGCTTCGCAGACCCTGACGATGTAGCTTGACAAACCATAGAGGAACTTACCACGGTGGAAGCATGCAAGTGTGCGGACTGGTAAAGCAAAGGCGTTGGTCTGAATCATAGTCGGCAGGATACATGTGGTATCCGAAACGGACGTCGTCATTTGTTGGGGATCCAGAATGGTGAACGACGCAACCTGTGAACGAAATATGCACAAGTGACTGGGGAAAAGTCAAGTACATTAATTGAACTTGTCATAAGATATTGGTTAGCGTCTGGCGACCGAGCAGACTAGAGGAGAATCTTGAAGATTGATGGGGAGTGCGCTGGAGCCAGGAGTGGCGACGGAGCAACATAAACCCTTTATGTCTCACGTTGGTGTTAGAAGAGATTTGATATTAACGTTCCTCAACGAAAAGGATTATGAGCGCCGGCGACGGGCAGACCCAGTTGAACGAGAACGAGGAAGTGGGAATGGCAATATTGAGCGAAATACGCACCACTTTCGAGCTGAATACGCGCAATCTACTTGGTCGAGTATCAACAAAGGCTCCCTGGCATGCCCAAGTGGTCGTCAGTGTAGAGCAGAAAGCAGATGAATGGGAAGGACACAGAAATTGCCGCGCAAACCGATGCAACCGGCAGCCTCAGTGCCTCCTTCCGTCTTTACTCCGTACAGTGGTGCTCCCTTGAAAACCATGTAACCGTCGGACGGCTGGCAGCGCACAGGCAATCACAATATGAGTATATTTGCACTGCACCTTGTCTCCGATTCACCAAACTTCTGAAATGTTTTGTGGCTATTAGAACGTATAAAACGATAAAAAWTTTCAGTGCGAATCACAAATACATCGATTCGAAAGTCCACACCAGGCACTGCTACACTTCCCAGTGCTCCTGCAGAGCCGCTTTCACCGCGAGCATGACTATGTCCATGGCTATGATTGTCAGGAAGAATGAAACCCGAAGCAACAGAAGTAGGTTTAGCAGTCTCCGGAAAGGCGGAGATCGGAGCCCATGGAGACACAGTAATAGGCATTAGCTGGGTACGCAGCGACGCATTACCACCACCTTACCCGTCCGAAAATTCTGTCCTGGCGCTATGAGGCGCAGACGTGCTCCCAGATTCTAAGAAGAAAAAGAAGTCGTGTAATAAAGAGTGCTTGCGACGATGTCCTCTTCTTGCCGTTCGAAAAACCGGACCCGCCGGTGCTGACCCGTTCGTCATTGGACTCGACTCTCTGACGACAACGAAGGAGGTGGTCGTCCACCGAGCTTGAACCGCTATCCGGGTGGGAAGAGAGGCGGACGAGTACCTTGGATATACACGCTCGACCTCGCTTCTGGGATGCTCGATTTAGGGGCTTTGATCTCTTGCCCGGCGTCACGATCCAAGTCTTTGGATATGGCTATGGACGGGAGCGAGCCTGCATTCGAGAGTGTCGTCGTTTGTGTTGGGCTGCTGCAGCAGCAGCCTAACCATTGGGGTGTGAGGGGGAGGAAGGGGGAGGGTCCAGCTCGGTGGAACGGGAGTTCACCCTGGGCAAGGTCTTTGAAGAGGCCAAGGCAGAGGTGGAGTACAGTCAGCCTTTGCCAAAATTCGGGGGTGAGAGAGAAGATGGGAGGGATGGCTAGTGGAATGACATCGTTATCGTTCTCGCCTGCTGCCCATGTCCATTCGTCGCTTGGGAAGTGGAATGGAAAGGTGGAGGCGTTCCACCGTTGCCGTTCGCCCAAGGAGGCCCAAAAGTCGTATGCATGGGACTAGCAAAAGACGGACTCAAAAGCACGTCTCCAAGTGCTTCGAAAGTGCCCAAGTGGACGGATGGGCGGCAGGCCAAGCGAAATTCGTTTTTGGGGAGTGAGGGCCACCGTTTGGGTTGGTAGGGATGGAGTCGGCGGGAGGGGTTATCGCAGCCAACTGGGGTTGCGCCGGTGGGTTGGTTGGGCTGGTGACATTGGCTATCGACGGCGAGGACTTCTGGCCACTGTCGAAGAAGATAGTGCGGGCAGGCGAGAGAACGTGCTTACAGGATATGCGACTGACAAAATGACACTTCAAGCTCCTGGCTCGGTTGAAACTTGTGACTGTCCGCGCGATTGAGCGCGTCGGCTTCCATGTTGATTGGAGAAATTTGAGCGTCGCTAACAAGGAATCGGGATTGTGAGCTGGACGATCGAACGCCGCGCCGAGATTTGATTCCCAGGCTACATCGGCGATCTGCCGGCTTTCAGGTCCTCAATCCTCAAGCATTCCATAGGTTGTAAAGCATGTAAACGCAGAAGGCGTCAGCTCGAATCACAGGTGCATGATTTCCAGAGTTACTATTAGAAGCTGGACCGTCACCACTCCTTACTCCCGCTATAGTAAGCACAGCCTTTCGGGCGCTTACTCTTGCAATAAAAGCCGACAGCCTGCGACATACCGCGTTCCCTCAACGTTCCCTTCCCTGTCATCAACAATGACCAGCTTTTTTNACCGACGCTCGCGATGTCACTGTCAATGAGCTCAAAGTGATCAATGTATCACCTTCTGTTGGTGATCCTCTCAGCGGTGAGCGCTCTGAGCTAATATGCCAAGTTCATGCTCAATTTACCACCTTTTGTCACAGATCTCGCGTCCCACATTGCGCCGGGGGCCTTACATGACTCGGCCGAACGCTGCGACGCACCAAAATGCCATCCGGAAACTCGGGTCGCAGTCCAAGGCGAGATCTACAGCTGGATCGTCCATGGTGACCAAGGCCCAGAGCAGAAGATGGTGAAGATACAATGGGTCACAGGTCCCGCAGGCACCGGGAAATCCGCCATTATGGGGTCAGTGGCGGACACGTGCAAGCAGGACAGGGTTCTCGTCGTGACCTTCTTTTTCGCCTCTTACGCATCCCCGGACCGTCGAAGGAAGACAGCTTTCATCCCTACCCTAGCGTATCAAATTGCACAGCAACTACCAGTGCTCAAGGATCCAGTGTCTCAGGCCATACAGGATGATCCGCTTTTATTTAAGAAAAACCTTCATGTCCAGATGAAGGCACTCATCCTGATGCCGTTGCGACAGGTCGCGGTCGAATCGAAGGTGTCAGGCATCGTGTTGGTCGATGGGGTCGATGAGTGCGAGGCAGAGCAGTTCTTCGACTCTCATGTCTCTCCAGTGTCTCCACGCGCTGGAGAGTCGATCGAACGAACAAAGGATCAGGACCAGTTGGAGATTTTGGAAGTCCTGCTAGAAGCCGCCCTCGACCCTGCATTCCCCTTCCGAATCGTCATCGCCAGCCGCCCAGAACGTGTTTTCCGCGAGTTCTTCAACAACGAAAGCCACAATTTATTGTTCGCTCCCCCCCNTGGTTCTAGACGAGAAGTACAACCCCAACGCCGACATCATTTTGTTCCTCCAAGCCAAGTTCAGTATAATTCGGCGTCGCTACAACCTCAGCCCGTCATGGCCTTCCCAGGAGATCCTTGACATTTTGCTTGACCAGGCCTCTGGCCAGTTCATTTATCCAGCTACCGTCATTCGATACATCACCACCTCTCGTCACGGCAGTCCGCAGACACTCCTTGATCAGGTTTTGAAAGTGAAACCGAGCTCAGGGACAAACCCGTTCTCCCACCTTGACGCCTTTTACACCCACATCTTGCAGTCGGCCCCGAATCCTATACTTGCTGTGAAGTGGCTTTGGATTATCAAGGGAGACATTCATGGTTGGTATTCTATCTTTCCCGATGAGCACTCCACCCCTGCTGCCCTCCTTGTCAACTTGTTCCTCCAAACAGATGATGGCGACGCAGAGTATGTGCTCGGAGACCTACACTCCTTGATCAACGTACCTCCCTCCGACGACTTGGAAACACCATATCGACCTTACCATAAATCCTTGTACGATTTTCTGGAAAGCGAGGGTCGGTGCGGGCCAATCTATGTTGGGACTGTACAGTGTGAAGAGTTCCTCTGGGGCAGGTTTTTTGATATCTGTACGCGTGAGTGCACATGTTCATCATGTTAATACAATTGGCCTGCAGCTACTGACCCTGTGTTTCACAGACAAAGGTTTACCGGCATCCCGTCCGTTAGACCAGCAGAAATTCCTTCATTTCTTTTTCAACCTGGAATTGCCTTATCACTTGTGGTTTCCCTCCCGACTCAATTTCGCCCCATCCTCCGTTGACTGGTGGGCGTCGGGGTGTGTTTCGCATTCACAGAGAAATATTAGGCTTCTGTTTTATCATGTCCATTCGGAGGTACAGTGTGAGCCTCATTCCTCTGTTTAAATGACATACTGAACTCCTTTCTCAGTGCCATTGGTACCAGTGCAGCCCGACGTGCAAACTTTGGCGGAATTCCATTTTGCGCCACTGCAAGAAAGCTGATTGGGAAGTACCAAGCCAGATGTGGCTCCTTCGTAATCGATTTAACAAGTACCTTTACCCTGACGTGCTTCAACGCAAGGCAGATACACATGGTCATGAATCTTGACCCACATTAGCTTCGACGCTATAGCTACATGTATAAGGCTTCCATTTGCAACAGATCGTCTATCCCACTATGACCACCTGAGGACGGTAGACTTCAGATCTGACTTGAATATGTTATATCCTTCGAGGTACCGTGCCTTTCTATCCGAATGAGCACAAGGAGAGGGCGATTGCCTAATAGCCTCTACAGCTCCAGCAAGGTTGTGCGGTGCTGCAACAGGGACCGTTAGCCGAGCGATTGGACATCGTATGAAGCTACTTGCAGGAAAATTCAGCGTGCTTGAGTGAGATTGGAAACGGAAGACTCAGCTACAAAATGATTCTGGAGATGTCTTCGCTCCTGCTAATCCTTATACACGCCGTTTTGAGCGGTACGCCACCAGTGTTTGTCTTCCTCCTGGTGCCGCGGAGCCGTTCTGGTTTCCATGTCCACAGGTAGGTGCAGAGAACCCGGAAGCGAAAGAAGTGAGTTTGGCGGTCTCCAGGAAAGCGGAGATTGGAGCCTACGGGGAGAGGGTTATTAGAGTATGCAGTGACGCACTATCGCTATCTTCCTCCAAGTGTTTTGTTCTTGTGCTAGTCCGTAGGCGGAGCTTCGTGTGGGTTTTTTGAAGAAGTGGAACATTTTGATGCAGTGAGTGACTGGATGAAAGGCTTGAATGAGGGCAGGCGGTTTCCAAATACTGTAGGACGATGCGACGAAAATCATTGGTTAAATGGAAGGGAAGATTGAAGGGAGAGGGAAGCGGATCTCACAATTAACAAGCTGAGCATTATTCTCATGAAAGAACACCGTAGAAAGGAGTGAAACAAAGCCAAAGAAAATCACAATAATCGGAAATCGATGCTGCAAACAGAGCAACCACGTCAGCCTAACGCTTCACAGAACAGAATTAGAGGAATGGAATAAGAAACGCACCCATCCTCCTCTGCATGATGATGATGTCCCTCCTGTCCACCCGCGTTCAACAAAAGATGCTCCACCATTGTCCTCTTCTTTGCCGGTTTAGAAAACGCTGGACCCGCTGGTGCTGGCCCGTTTGTTGTTGGACTAGAGCCCGTGTCCCCAACGACAATGAAGGAGGTGGACGTCCACCAAACTTGAACCCCTGTCCGAGAGGTGTGAAGGCCGGCCGTGTTCCTTGGATGTGCACGCTCGACCCCACTTCTGGGATGCTCGATTTTTCAAAAACTTCGATCTGTTCCCTGCCCTCGTGATCAGAGTCGGATATGGAGCAAGCCTGGGCGGGTGAAAAATATTGAGAGGTTGTGGGAGTGCATTCGGGAGTGTCGTTGTTTATGTTGTGTTGCAGCAGTAGCAGCTGAACCATTGGGGAGTGCGGGTGGGAGTAAGGGAGAGGGAGGCTCCAGTTCGGAAGGACGGGAGTTCATGCTGAGGGAGGTTGTCAAAGAAGGGAAGGCGGAGCTTGGGTACGGCGAGCCTTCATCGAATTCGGGAGCGGGAGCGGGAGTGGGGAGGGGAGGGATGGGTAATGGGATGACATCGTACTCGTGCTTGCCTGGCCATGATGATGACCATGCTCATGCCCATTCGTCGCTGGGAAGGTAGAACGAAAAGACGAGTTTGATAGTGGAGGTGTTCCGCCGTCTCCGTTAGCCTGAGGAAACCCAAACGTCGTACGCATTGGGCTAGCGGAAGACGGACGTCCCCACTGCTCTAGGTGCTCGGGATTTCCGAAGCAGACGGATGAGCAGCGGGGCAAACAAACATCGGTTTCGTGCAGTGGAGGTGTTCCTATAGTCGTTGTCGGGAAGTGAGGACCACTGTTTCCATGGACACGCACGATATGCGAGATTGCGGGGATGGTGTCAACGGGAGGGAGGATTGCGAGTGGCTGGACTTGCGTCGGTGGATTTGTTACGTTGATAGCATTGGCGGCAGAGGATCTCTGGTCAAATTAGAGAGCGCGGGCAGGTGAGAGAATGTGCTCACCAGGCTATGCGATCGACAGCTCAAGCTCCTGGCTTGTTTGAGCTGGCGCAAACCTCCCACTGATGTCAGCTAGAGCTGAGCTCGACTGTTCGAGCGATTGAGCGTGTTGGCTGCCTCTGAGAGTCGCTGGAGCTCAACCAAAGCTGGACGCTGCGCCAAGATTTGATTCCCAGATTGACTGCAGGTTGGCCAATCAAAACCATACATCGGCGATCTGTCTTTTCTACCGGCTTTCAGGTCCTCAGCTCAATCCTCAAGCATTCCGTAGGTTGTAAAGCATATAATCCAGAAGGCGTCAGCTTGAATCAGAGGTGCATGATTTCCAGAGTTAGAAGCTGGACCGTGCACTCCCTACTCCCGCTATAGTAGGCACAGCCTTTCGGGCGCTTACTCTTGTAATAAAAACCGACAGCCTGCCACCCACCACGTTCCCTCAACGTTACCTTCCCTGTCATCGACAATGACCAGTGTTCTCAGCGACGCTCATAACTTCTCTGTACACGAACTCAACTTGAATGTGATCAATCGAGCTCCTTCTAACGGTGATCCTCTCAGTGGTGAGCGCTATGAGCTAATACGCCGAGTTCATGCTCAATTTACCACCCTCTGTCCCAGACCTCGCGTCCCACATCGCGCCGGGGGCCTTGCACGACTCGGCCGAACGCTGCGACGCACCAAAATGCCTTCCAGAAACTCGGGTCGCAGTTCAAGGCGAGATTTACAGCTGGATCGTCCATGGCGACCCGGACCCGAACCCAGCGCAGAAGATGGTGAAGATCAAATGGGTCACAGGTCCTGCAGGCACCGGGAAATCCGCTATTATGGGGTCGGTGGCAGACACGTGCAAGCAGGATGGTGTCCCCGCCGTGACATTCTTTTTTTNCGGCTTCAGCATCCCCAGACCGTCGAAGGAAGACAGCTTTCATCCCCACCTTGGCATATCAACTCGCAG
>JANBPK010000025.1:0-13667 GCA_027579435.1 Candolleomyces eurysporus | reverse complement strand
GGAACTGCTCTGCTGGGGCCGGGGTGGCTGGGACCGGCGGGAGGGACGAGGAGAGCGGCTGGACGTCGTCTGCGCCGTTGAGGCAGGAGGTGGAGCGACGACGACCGAGGGTGTTGAGGGAGAGGTTGCAGCGGAGGGTGGTGGAGGAGGCTCTGCTGCGGGATACGGGTTGAGGAGGGGACAGCGTAGCTGTGGACATGATTTTGAGAGAAACTAAGTCCGGTGAAGCGCAGTTGAAGAGACTCAAGATGATGACCATAGCCTCGGCACGGCATCACTTTCGCTTCCCCATTTGGACGGCCGATGAGCCGATCTTCCTCGTACGACTTGATTTGACATTATGCTTGGGTCATCGGATCCAGGCCGCGCTCTCACCGGCTCACCTCACTTCATCCGTACCCACACATATAATCAATCTATCGCTCTCGGCGCATAAAGAAGTCGCATACAGCGGGCGGAGGCCTACATACATCATGATGCATAGCGTTGGTGGTTACAGCAACCCATTTTAATGCGCAGCCCTCCTGCTCTCCTGGATAACACCCGACAGCTCTTCCAGCTTGCGCTTCGATCGCAAAAGGGTCCCGAGCTGTAAAATACGCAGTCAGCCTCGTCCTTGGATTCAGAATCGCGATTGCACCGACCCTCTTCTTCGTCAGCTTGCGTGCCTTCTTGTCCTGTAGATAGTGTTGTTTCAATTGAGCATACTCCCTCGCCCTAAATGAGCCGTTTCGAACGCACCTTGGAGTTCCTCAGCAGTTCCAGGACCCGTCGCTCATATGCAGAGAATCCAGCAACCTCCCGAATCACAGATCGCACAAACTTGGTCTTGGTGGATTGCACGCCCTTGCGTTGGCTAGGGCGGGGGGCCTTGGGAATGGCGGTTGTGGGATGCCCCTTGTTGAGGCCGGCGCGGAGGTCTGCACATTGCATTTCATCCGGTCAGACATACGCTGTCTGCATTCAAAACAGCCATAGTAACGCACCTGTTCGTGCCATTTTGGTGTGGTCTTGACGAGGGGCGTTGGCGTTGTAATCGACGTCCCAAAGGCACGCACAAGCTGAAAGTATCGATTAGATCACGTGCATGGGTGGCTGTTGCAACTATACAGTTGACTCTCACGACTTTGATGCGGAAGATTAGATTGGATCATATCTTATCGAACGTACTACAAAAAGGGAAAATGCTCTATCTAAACCTCAGTGATAGTAGCCCGAGACCATGGTTCTGTCTGCGCAGAGCTGAGGTTCTGGCGCACTGCCATGACCTTGCCATCCTTGACCCCAAGCGAGCCAAATCCTGCAAATCCTTGATAATAACTAAGATTGAACGGTGGTGGCGACCCTCTATCCTGCGGCGTGCGTGGAGCAGCGCTTGAAGCCGGCGAGCTGGGAGTCGTAGGGTCCTTCACAGAGAAGTCGTTGTGTCGACGACCATGGCGATGCGATGGTTGGCCCTGCACCCCTGCCTCCTCCTCTTCCTCCTCCTCTTCTTCGTCGTCTTCTTCCCCGTCAACGGTATCCTGTATTCGCATAGAAATTAGTTACACGCAGGGTAAATCAGTCAATGTATAGGCCTACGGGGTCAAAATCCTCCATCTGCCTATCCTCCTCCTCTTCCTCGTCCTCTGAATCGTACTCGTCGTCTTCATCGATCCAGCGCCCTCTACTGTCCACCATATCCAGTTCCTCAGGACTCTCGGGTCTGAGGCGCAGCCACTGCATGCGAGGTCCACTCTTGGCGCGTTCGCTCACTTTGAATCCGTATATCCTTGGAACGTAAACATAGCCATTGGCTCGCTTCTGCCCGCCGTATGGGTTAGGATTGGTGAAAGGCGAGCTCCTATTGCTGCCGCTGCCAGTCACATTCCTAGGCGAGAGAGGTGACTCTCCGGTGGAGGGCGCTTTCCAGAACGGCGCTGGCGCCAACTCCCGATAAGTCTGGAAGAAGAGATGGGCAAAGGTCGTCCCAAAAAATGCCCCTATTCCGAAGCATTAGTACGGAAACCGAGACGGAGAAGTGTTTTGAGAATTACCATCGACACCTTGGAATCGGCTGCTTGGGGGCACGTAGATGTCGTTGCAGTTGGGACAGAACAACTTGACGGTATCTACACCAGGCATGTCCGACCGCCCGCAGGGGACGACATTGCAAGTAACGCAGTAAACGCGTGGGCACGAGCCAAAGACCCCGTTCTCGTATTTCTCCGCCTAGAAGAGAGAAGGTGTCTCATATGGTCAGTTCTTCCGAGCCTCATGGCGCGATGCGGAATGGGCTCACCATCGCCTGGAGGCCAGCACGCGTCAGGATGTATCGCTGGTGTACCAGCCCGTACAGCATCTCTGCAGACGACTCTACAATAGAGACGTCTGGGATTTTGGAAGCATCTTCGTCCTCTGTGGGCAATGAGTAACAATGTTCCACCCTTATCACGGAAGATTGGGAACCCACACCTGGTTCAACATCGAGGACCATCTCCATTGCCTCCTTCCAAAAGGGAACCATCGTGTTGAGACCGGTTAGATTGAAGTCATCTTCAATGAAATCCTCAGAGACTTCGCAGAAATATTCGTGTCCTGGAAGAGAGCAGAACCAGCTGATCCAGGTCAATGTCGATGTTGGGGTGGACGATGCTGAGCCACGATCCATGAGTTACGCCGGGGTTGTTCAAGAAAGAGGGTGTTGGAGAAAGATAAATCACATAAAGGAGGTTGTGGAAGGAGAAAGGAAAAGGGTGTGAAGACTCCAAGGAGGCGAAATTAAAATCAATTGAGAAAAGACACGCACTGTAACCCTCTTCCTGTTCGTCTCCTTCCTCCATGGGCTCGTCTCCCTCAACGGCCGCCAGCTCTGCCTCCTGCTCCTCCTGCTGTCCTGCACGGGGGGGNATCTATCGGCACTGATTGCGACGATTTCGGGGCCATTCTAGGGTGTGTAGGGGATTCTAGTAAGGAAGAGTTTGTGGCGAGCGGCCCTCTGGAAGGTTCAACAGTTTCCAAACTCCGATCGATCTCACCATCTCCATGAGCACGGAACACGTTCGTTGCCTCAACTGACAGTCTCTACAAATGTTCTATCCAAATCTACATGTTATCTGCTCTCTAGCGTGCCCGGTCCATATTGCAGGGCCGATAATCAAAAGCATCATTATTTGTCCAAGTCCCCAGCTGACCACGGTGTATCTGCACGCCTTCCACCGGCCCAAATCCCGCACCTCTGCAGCAAACGTGCTGACTGTTGTCAAGCACCCGCAATACCCATCGATTAATCCTTGCAAGATCGAGCATGCGTGGCTCGACAGCGGTGACTCTAAACATTGCAGAACATGGAAGGCGGCGAGCAACGCAGTGCCCAGGGTATTCGCAGCTAAAGTTCCAGACGGGAGGGCCTTGTATCGGGGATTTAGCGCGACAGAAAGCAAGTATCGCGTCAAAGTTCCTGGGTATGAGAACATGAGGGCAGCTGTTGCTTGATGCCGGAAAGGAGAGGGAAGGAGGAAGTATGTGATGATGGACGCGCCGTATATGAGTGCGCATACCGCAGTGACTGAATAGCGCTGCCATTTGGGAGGGAACCCGGGGAAGGTGAGGTACGGAGCAGTTACTGATCCAATGGAATAACCAAATGAAACTGAAGCTAGGGATACCGAGAGTGTCATCGCGGAAATCCCGACACCGTCTATGAACTGGAAACATGGGGGTATGGGCAAATGTAATGCATTCGGCTTTGATAACGATAACTTACATCTCGGAGCCCACCACGACGATAATCATGTGCGTTGATCCATGCATTGAAAATGTCCAGCTGCCAACTGGAAAAGGTCGTAAGGGAACCACAAAAACCTTGCAAAGAGTACGGTCATTGCAAGTTCGGCCGAGTGTGGTAAGAATGAATATCCTACCGGTAGTAAGGCCTGTATAAAACGGCCCATAGCTGACCACGGCAAGTCAGATAGTTAGGGGTATTGAGAAGAAATGCCTTACTATCGTCCGAGAGGCTCCTTCATCCTCAGCCCAAATCCCATGACCAAGCAGCCTGCAGCTTGAACATACAGTAACGGAAAAACACTTTCTCCTTCGAAAGATGCGAGAGCCAGGAGGCCCAGTCTCGCCAAAACCCCAAATATTGACGCAGGGGCCAGAATGAGCAAGACTGGCAGGTCGTATGGTTTGTAGACCTTCCCTCTGGTTATGTTCTGGTCCTCGTCCGGGGGTCGGTCGATGGTCTCCGCACGATAAGTACGCTCAGCATCTTGTAGCTCTGCGAGTTGGGGTTCCAGCTCGGGCGGTGTGATGTCTGAACCTTCCATTCATGAGTACCGGTGGTGAGATCCGCTGGTGATGTCGGTAAGTCCGGAGCCATGCAGGAGACAAACAAAAGCTGGTCCGTATTTTTAGAACTGGTTACGTACCTAGGGTCCTTTCCAACTTGATCATGGACTACAAGCCTCGTTATACTCAACCTTTCACATTGCAAGAGGCCGTTGGTCTGGAAGTCCCCGTCATAACGGAGGGTAGACATGCTCAGTCAACATTGAGCCAGAGGATGTTCTGACGTTGGTCTCAGAGATTTCGAGGCTCCAGAATTCGCTGAACAAGCTGCATGAAACGCAAGAGCAACTCAAGGAATACGTCGAGGAATCGAAAGGGGCAGGAGAAGCCGATCCTGAAATTCTGCAGGCAATAGAGGACAACGTGGTCGTGATGTAAGTCAATATCTTCACCATGTGTTTCGGGAGATGGATAAAGAGCACTCGCTTTCCAGCGGTTCTCAGCAAGAACGCATCTCGATTTTGAAGATGGCACTTTCTGAGAAAGGAATTGTCACCTCTGGCGCACACTACGAACAACAGAACCCTAAAGCAAACCATGATACCCATACAGAGCAGCCTACACAGGGGAATACCACGGTGGAAACTGCAGGCGACGATGAAACAGGAGTTTATCTATGATGTCGCTCCTACAGAAATATTACTCCGACTGCTTGAATATTTCCGGCCAAACCTTTCTTAGCTCTTCCAGAGTTGTGACATCTATGACATCGTTATCCGGTGCGCCCGGTGCCCTCTCGTTGTCGATCTGCAAAATCCTTCCTCCTTCTACCCCTTCAAGCCCCTTTTCGCAAAAGTGTACGCAATGCGCCCAACCTAGGGCCCGTGCGGCATCTACGTTGCCGCGATTGTCGTCCACGAAATAGCATTTGGATGGGTCAGAGAGACCAGCCTTAGCCATCGCCTAAACAAAGAAGGTAAATATGGGGTTTTTGAGAATGTCAAGGAAGGGCTCACCATTTTGTAGTATTCGGGCTCGGGTTTGCATACAAAGTCTTTGGCCAGGTAATCGCAATAAACAAGCCCTTCAACTAGGTCGTCTAACTTCAATATACGCAAGACTCGCTGTGCATGCTGCTCGCAGTGAGATGTTGGCACACGATCAAGGTTAACGGACATACAGGTTTGTAGGCGTTGGTGAGCGCCCAAACTCGGACCTTTGATCTGTCGATGTCTTCAAACAGTTTGCGCAATTCGGGGCTGAAACTGATCATTTCTTCGAGAGGGATCGAGCCGTCACATTTCTGGTCAAAGTCCAGTGGGTCTGGAATCAAAATGAGCGCTAATTTGTGGAAAGACTTCGGAGGAAAATGCGAACAAACCAACGTCGTGGTGCCTCGTCAATCCTCGAAGGGCAAGTCCGTATTGCGTATAGTAGCGCAGATGCAGCTCCGAGGCCTCTTCATGAGTCAGACCAAGGCTGACAAAATACGCTAACGTAGTTCAGTCGTGTGCATTGAGAGATAAGGCATTCCAATGGCACATACCATGAATTCTTTCCCCCATTGCATGAGAGATCTTCGCGCTAGTAGAATAGAGGGTGTTGTCGATATCGAACCAAACGATTGGCCGGTCATCGTTGGAGGTGGCCATGGCAGTGGTTGAGGGTTAGGAAGACTTCAAGTTCCGCTAGCCCCGGCCATGCTTGCTGCCCAACGGGCACACCGGTGACGTCTACGATGGACGTGGTTTCCAGTTAAGCCCCTATTGCCACATCTTATCTTATCATGCCGACACGCGGTCTACCGCCGTCGGCAATCTCCGAAGCAACTATGCAGCTCAACAAGCCACACTTTGATCCCAATCCAGTCCTCTGTATCATTTCCGGCATCGGCCTCGACGACCTCAAGAACAAGGTGTGTAACGCTGCTGGACCGCGTTATAGACGCCATTGACGATACCCACCAGCATGGCAAGAAGCAAAGAAATCGTCCCCAGCGTTGGCCGCCTCTCCCGCTCGCAGGTCTTCGCCAAGCGGGGACTCTACAAGGGCCAGAAAAAGACTCAAAAGCCAGCGGCTGAAGCCCCTGCTGAGTATGTTGAAAAGACCATCGGCGGCGAGAAGAACGGCGGAAAGCGTCTTGTACCAACCGCGAAGGCCCCCCGATACTACCCCGCTGAAGACGTCCGCCAACCCAAGAAGAGCCGCAAGTCCCCCCAAGCCCTCTGGCCTCCGCTCCTCCATCACCCCTGGCACCGTTGTCATCCTCCTCGCTGGTCGTTTCAGAGGGAAGCGCGTTGTTTTCTTGAAGCAGTTGGAGAGTGGATTGTTGTTGGTTACCGGGCCTTACAAGGTCAACGGTGTTCCCCTGCGACGTGTGAACCAGGCGTATGTTATCGCTACCTCGACGAAGATTGATATCTCTGGTGTCAAGGTGCGTAGTGGACAATCTGAGAAATCGATAGCATGCTTGACCGATTCCAATATATAGGTCGACGAGAAGGTCAACGATGCCTACTTCGCCAAGTCCTCCTCCTCGGCTGGGAAGTCTGCTGAGTTAGAGTTCTTCGAAGATGGCAAGCCCAAGGCGAAGGAGGCCTTCCCCGAGTCGAAGGCAGCCGACCAGAAGGAGGTTGACAAGGCGGTCATTGAGGCCATCAAGAAGACTGAGTACCTCGCAAAATACCTCAAGGCGAGCTGGGGTCTGTCGAAGGGACAGTTCCCTCATCAACTTGTGTTCTAGATGTGGGAGGGGCCAGTCACTTTGCGGGGGCGATATTTCACTATGCGATTTTCTATGTCATGCCACACGAAAAATATCCTTTCTATGCAATGTTGACTATGCTGTCGGAGACGCAGATTTGATAGCAAAATGAATATGAGTACCAGCTTGAGAGATCTACAGCTTGTATGGTGATCGGACCTTTCCACACGCGACGCGTTTTTGATGGCGTCACCCATGCTCTCTCTTCACAAATTTCGCCCTGTCTCTGGGTTGACCAGCGTCGCTCACTCTCCTCTGCTCCGTCGCCATGCACAGCGACCAGGACCCAGGAACAAGCGGTTCCTGCTAACAGGCCTTGGAACAGAGTTCCTTGACCTCGCAATAGGCCTCCCCATCCCTCCGTCATGGCCAGCGTACTCTACCGGAATCGTCCTCGTCACTCTCGTGACCCGCTTTGCCCTTCTCCCCGTCTCGATATGGGTAGGCATGCTTCATACTTGCCAATACAGCAAGCTCATTCTTTATAGGGAAAACAAAAGTCGCGCATAATAGAGGAGGTTATCGTTCCTCAGCTTGCGCAGGAGAAGCCAGCCGTCGAGAAACGTGTCTTTGAGCAAATGAAGGCGGACAAGATTAGGGGTGACAAACCGTTCCTTATTGAATATCATGCGAAAAAGTGTCATGAAATTGTAAGTGATGAGTGGAGTAGTGCTTGTCCTCAGATGATAACCTTTCCTTAGATGAAAGCGAAACGGTCAGAATTGTTCAAGAAGTATGGCTGCCAACCTTGGAAGACCCTAGCCATTCCGCCCCTCGTGCAACTGCCTCCTTTCGTTGCTATTACGATGGTTCTGCGACAGCTGTCTGAATCGCCGACACCTTTCGATTCCGAGTCGTTCCTCACCCTGTCGACTCTGGCTCACCCAGACCCGACGATGACACTTCCGATCGTGTTGGGCGTCATAACGATGGCCAACGTCGAGTCAAGCAACTGGTTGATGACTGCTACTCAAAAGGAGAACATGCAGCTCATTGAGAAGAAACGCGAAGCTGCGCGTGCAGCAGGCAAGAGGGTCATCGAGCCTGGCAATATTATTAAAACGGCTTTGCGGGGACTTTCAGTCGTCAGGATTCTTATTGCTTCCATGATGCCGGGGGTACGCTTCTACTTTACTCTTCAACGTCCCCTGCTCATCTGGGTGTAGAGCATCACTCTCTACTGGGTCTCTTCAGCGACGTTTGGTCTCCTTCAGACGTGGGTCATGGATTGGATGGACTATCGCCGTAGATTGGCTCTGGAAGCGTCCAGACCTGCTCAGCCTGCCCCAACTCCGTCGCAAGTTCAATCTACATCCACAGCGACGATTTCTCAACCAGCCGCCAGTCCTGCAAGCAAGCCTCGACGCAGAACAAAGTGAGTGGAAAACGTTCGAATAATTTGGGATGACAACAACTAGTGGTGTGAGGGACCCACCTCGATGGCCTGTCCAGCGACAGACCGGTGGATGTCCGATGAACCCTTCTTGATCTAATATGACCATTCGCCTTCTTCTCCTTCCTTTCAAACCCTTGCTAATTCCTCATATGCTCTTGCCAGGTGAATTAGGTGGTACCGAGAGAGGCCGAATACATTCATGCCTTGGGTAATATAGGTACATCTTAGATTAATATTGAACCGGTACGAAATACAGAGCAACGGATATACAATGGATGTGTCTCAAAACTCGGAGCAAATGGGTGGATAGGTATCGCGCGAAGGGTAAGGTCGTTAGAGATTAGGCAAGCCCGCCCCATGGCCCTCGTATACGTCTAGCGAGCTGAATGTCTCTGGTCATAAGAGTCACTCGCTTGGCGTGGATGGCACAGAGATTGCTATAGCTTGATTAGCATCGTGGAGAGGAAGCAGAAGAAATTCAATACGCACGCATCCTCAAATAGGTGAACAAGGAAGGCTTCTGCCGCTTCCTGCAGGGCCATTAACGCAGAACTCTGCCATCGCAAAGCAGTGTCCGCTGGGCCGTTATAATTCGTCTGCATATCCAATGCAATTTCCCGGACCTGGGAGTATATCAGCGGCAGTTCAGCGACGGCGCGAGGCGGTGGAGACGCACGACTCGAGAAAAGGGTAGTTTTCGCAGTAGTAAGTCTGTACTCTTCTGGTATTTTCTGATCTCTCGCAATGCCACAGTTCCTGGGTGGAACCGACGTCTCCTGGGCGGTGCTTGAGCTAGGTGTGCGATTAGCCACCAGAGACACGTCACAATCGCGTCAGAAAAACGCACCTTGAGCCCTGTTAGCGTCGGACCTCCGGGGTGGACGTCCACCAGTACTTTTACGAGCTGTGGCCATCTTCGTTCTCTTCGCCGGTGTCGGAGGATCCATGTTGTTTGCAGGCGCCTTGCGCTTTGATGAGGACCCCTTTTGCGCCATATGCGACATTGACTAGCACCAGCAGTCGTTCGTGAGTATCGTGAGCAGCTCAGGGAAGGAAAAGAAACGAAACGAATGAAGGGCGCTGGTGGCGACGTGAAACTGGACAAGGGCCGTGGACGAACCTGGTTTCCGAAAAAGGCAACTCGATGGATCATGTATAAAAGGGCCACTGTGGCTGCTGCGGGTTTCCCCACGGCTTGGAAGTGAACGCGACGACGAGACTCTGCGTCGCGCCTACTTTCAACGGATCTAGTCCTCAAATTCTATATCTCGTCCAGCATGAGCTCCAGCACTGTCATCACGGGCTACTATCGCTACACCGATATCTGGTTTGAGTGGTAACACAACTCACCGCAGGCACCTAACCGCAGCAGTTGCTAACCAGACAACATAGGCCAGGGTCCCTTCCAGATCCCGAGGATGGGGCTGCTCTCAAGGCAATACTAGGTCTGTTTGGTCTTTCTCTACAGATGCTGGGGCCTCACGCCTTGCGATAAGCCCACGATGCTCTCGTCCACCCTGATCACCCACTGCATATCGACGGGGTCCATGGCGTGCAGCTGTATGTCGGTAAGTCCTACAGATCAGATCATCGTGTAGCACGTCCTCTGAGGGATTGCAGGCACACTCGAGAATGGCGAAGCCCGCTTGATGTTTTCGTTGAAGCAAGTCGATTACATCCGGTACTGGCTGCACGCCCTGGGGATGACCAAAGAAGTCATTCCGCTGCCTTACTCTGACTGCTTGATGACCAATGAAGAACTGCGCACCGTATCTCCGATCACGTATGAAGACGGTACTGCTCTCAGGGGAGCTCTGAAGGTTCGCAGTTGTCAATCTTGTGGACGAGCATTTACAGAATTGATCTCTTGGTCTCTAGGGTATCGACAAGAATAACAAGAAATTGAAAGGGACGAACACGACGCTCGCCCACCGAAGGCTCGTCTTCGAGCGGGTCAGGTCCTTATGGGCCGAGAAGAAAGGCGTCTGGTGTGCCATGGACTTTGAGAGCTGGGAAAGGGATCATACCATGATCACCGAGTTTGGCTGGAGCCTCGTTGGGTGGAAAGACGGCGAGAAGGTTGAAGAGGAAGGTCATTTCTGTGTCCAGGACTACGAATGGTATCGAAATGGGAGGTTTGTTGCAGAGAATCGCGATGTGGGTAGTCTTCCATCTTGTTTTGCCACAGAATATGGCCTCAATCACGCCCAAAAGAATTATCGCTTCGGACAGACCGAAAGGGTCAAGAAGAAAGACCTCAAGACTCGGGTTGCAGACCTGTTCAGTATCCTGGAGGGCTATGGGACCGTCTTTCTTGTATTCCATGACAATAGTCAAGATATCAAGTAAGGATCGCGCCTCAACTTTGAGTGGCTCATATTTACACTTTCATAGGGATCTGAAGCGTCTCGAGGTTCCTCTCACTAACCTGACACATATCCTTCCAGACAACACTCCCGACTCTGGTTTGTTTGTCGTGGATACATCTGACCTGATCGGCGCGCTATTAGGCGATGACGGTGGCAATCGTCGTGGACTGGAAAAGATGTGCCGCCTTCTTCAAATAAATCCAATGTATCTCCACAACGCGGGCAACGACGCTCACGTAAGATTTCATTTGTGCTCTTCAGTTCATCAGGGTTTTCGCTCACTCGCAAGCATCGCTACAGTACACCTTGGAGGCCTTGGTTCAGATGGCCAGTGGAACCCAGGTTGACAAGCAGAGAGAAGAAAGATGGCCAAACCAAACTGCAGCTGGCTCTCTACGGGTGAAGCTCGAGGCCAACGAGAGCGACTATGAAAGCGACGACGAAGAAATCGGCCCTCGCCTCGGATATGACCCTGAGACGGGCAAGCTTCGGTCCCCAGTAACCGATCTGTCAGAAAATGTTGCAGAGAATGTTTGAATTACGGTGTGGGTGGGAGCAATCTACTTTTTTTTTNCCAAACCCTGTACTTCTAGTGTATTTCCTAGGAATGGTATATGAATAGCGGTATCGTTC
Source organism: Candolleomyces eurysporus (assembly GCA_027579435.1). Lineage (NCBI taxonomy): Eukaryota > Fungi > Basidiomycota > Agaricomycetes > Agaricales > Psathyrellaceae > Candolleomyces > Candolleomyces eurysporus. Next base: position 2,233 of record JANBPK010000025.1, on the reverse strand, counting down.
ATCAAATCTATCTTGACACAAATCGTTACTAGATCAATCTTGCTTTCCATTAGCAGTAGGTTCATCCTCATCCTCGTCGTCAGAACGGTCGTCATCAGCAACGCGAGTTACGATAGCCCTAAGAGCGCCTGTTAGCCCAAATTAATGTCAGTTTAAGAAAAAAAAACGCAAACCTGATCAATATCCTCCACATGAGCCAGTACCAGAAGAGATTTAGCACTTGCAAAGCAAGAATGGATAGAAAGGCGGCGGGAGGCAGCCACCAGATGATGTAGACGCCTTCACTCCAGTTCCATTGCTTACTGAATTCACTAAAAAACCAGTTAGCATGAGCGATTATGATGCAGAGAGTGAAGACTCACGGGACCAATCCGTTCTCATACCAAACCGACCAGAGCATCTTGAGATTTAGGTAGTGGCGGAAGTAACTGGATAAACGTTAGAGACACGGAACCGGAAAAGCGGACAAGAAACGCACGTCCAAACACCAATGAAGGTGACAAACGTGACAATCTTGGCTCTCTCCCACTGAATGTAGTTCAACAGCTTGGATGCCTGGAAGAGACGGCTTCAGAACACTGTGCAGAAGATGAGACAGAGGACGTACGGCAAGGAACGCGTCAGGAATATCCATACTCATATAAACAGCGCTACCAATTATCGTCAAGTTGAGCAGGTAGCTCCAGCTGCAGACGGATCAGTTTTGTTTGCTTTCGACAACGTGTTTGGAACCTTACCCGACGAGCCAAAGAGTGACAAAGTGGTGTGCAACTAGTTCTTTGTAATCTTTACGAGGCTTTTCCAACCCGAGCACTAGAACGATGAATTGCTGGCACCAATAGGAAAATTGCATCAAATAGTAGCGCTTCAATTCAGCAGGCATGTCCCAGTGAGGGTAATCTAGTTAAGCCCCGCATATTAGAGACTGAGCGAGGAAAGATGAATGAGGAGAACTTGCCGAGCCAGAAATATTTGGTTTGGTACCAAAAGGTGGGCAACTGGGTCATGACGCGCTGAATGGAGAATGAGAGAGGTTCTGAATGAGCAGGAGGTGATAACTCACGTAGCCCCACGCTCCGAAGCAGGAAAAGTAGACGAGTGCATAGAATTGCTCTGCAAACCGGTCGAGCTTTGCTTCCTTCCGGAGTCCGAAATAGCGCCCAAGGGGTCGAGAAACCGTGTTGGCAAGGTATTCGCGAATGAAGGAGAAGAAGACGATGTAATACGCCAGGAAGACCAAGTCAAAGTAGGATTTGGCGTAGCGGGGGTCTTCAGGTTTCGAGGTTGGGATGTATCCCGACAACAGGAAGATTGGCGCGAAGGGGTTCGGCAGGCCGGGCGCTACGTATGGGGTGACATATTTCCAGTTGAGATAGAGTACCACGGGTGTAACGAGGAGTTTGAGTGCGGTATCTGGTGGAAAACGGGGTCAACCAAAAATAGGCAAACGGACGCGAAACGAAACCGACATGGGTTGGTTGCCCATTGCAGCCACCAGGGAGGAACGCGTCTGGAAGGGGCCAGGAATCCGCTTGAGACTGGAGAACCTGTCCGAGACGGTGCCAAGGAGCCAAGCGGCCTAGATAGCATGAAACTGAGCACGGCACACATGCCAAAGAGGAAGGAAACGCACGTCTGGGGCNAGAAAGGGGCCAGCAAGGTGGTGGTTGGGATCCTTTCTGTGCAGCAAGGGGGTCAGACGGGTTGGGAAACGAGCTGGGAAAGGCACCGACGTACTCTATCTGGTCTGTGAAGGGCGCTGGCCGCTTCCTGGGGTGGGTATTTCCGGGGGCCATGGTGTGCGCAGACGAGAAGGTGTGGACCTGCTGTCACTTGGTCAAATTGAAAAGGAGGAAAATTCCCATGATGGACTCAACTCTGCAGGAGCGGCCCTCTCACCATGTTTCCGTCCCTTGGCTCTTTCCACCGTGTTCCCTGTCCAGATTCCCGCCCGTGCACCAGGCCTACATGTATTTTCTCTCACAATCTGGGCCCGTATTCGAATCCTCCCCTTGAAATCCCTGTCGCGCCCCCGCCGACCACTCAGACTCAGACTCAGACTCAGACATCCTCCCTTGTCCTAGGAAAACGTCCCCGGCCCAGCTCGCCTCCCCCAAAATCCGCCTCTGCCTCCTCCTCTCGCACCCAGGAGCCCCCCCACAAGTTTCAGAAAGTCGGTCTCCAGACCCGCGCCTTCCCAGTCGCAGCAGCCGCATCCTCTACAGATGTCAGT
>JANBPK010000247.1:0-27220 GCA_027579435.1 Candolleomyces eurysporus | reverse complement strand
GTTGTATTTATATCTATTACCTAGCGCACTGCTGTCACTCGTAGATATTCTACTCCACCTAAATGTATGTTTGTACCACGAAATATATCTGATTTCGCATTTACTATCACTGGTATCTCTACCTGGCCTTCCCAATGAAATGTCCTGGAAGCCCCATAAATTTGTGGCGGTAATTTGTCTTGGTTCTAACAGGCATTTTACCTGGCGTGGTCAGAAAACAGGTGCCGGGTGTGCGATACAAAACCCAGGTCGATAACCTGACCTGGCCAGAGAGTAAGCTCCTGGCAGTGCCGGGTGCTCTCCGGGAGTAGCACCTTCCTCGACCGGGTGAACCACCTGGGTCGGCCAAGGATCGGGAACCAGGTGTTACACCCGTGGGGGAAGTTTGCAGTGAGTACTGGGACGATGCCCGTCAACGCGGTTTCCGAGGCCTCTAAAGCCTCGGGTACTTGTACCCCAGGTCCCGATGCGCCAATCTTATCGTCCTGTTTTGTACAATCTTCTTTCCTGTCCTGAAGGCAATTGAGTATGGCAACAATAGTGTCGCAAAATTCGACACGGATGCAACTTAGGGTTTGCAGCTACTATAACGTGCAACTTAATTTAGAAACCTCGAAAGTAATGACGAGACCTGCTTCGATGATTTTGGCCACAGATTCAAATACTCTCACTTCGCATCAAGCATGAACGACGAATGTTGGTAGGTAGGTAGTGACTAGTAAACGCTGATGGAGCTCCAATTTACCCTTGAGATTTTCGCCTGGTTACCTGGCTGCCTGCATCTGGATGATTCCAAGCTCACTGTACTACGGGATCTGTGATGACTCTGAGTTGGGCGTGGATGCTAATCCCCTTTTGGATTGCGTCGCGTGTGGAGGATACTGATAGGAAACTTGCGGTAAACTCTCGCAGCGCTGAGTATCCACCCTGCATTTGAGTGACGTGGGTGGGAGTGAGCAACGAGCAGAGGATGGCAAAGGCTGTTACTTCCCTTCCATAATTGAACTTTAGGTCACAATCAGCTTCTCCAAGGTTCCTTACCGCCAAGCTCACTCCATTCTGAGAAATATCCCACTTGTACATTTACCAGTGCAACGGCGCTCATCTCCTCCTCCTGGAACACCTTCTGGGTTTGTGCATTTGCTGTGGGCACGGTCGTGGTGTTTATGGTCTCCAATCGCCCAAAGGCTCTGCCGCGTAGAGGCAGATGGATCGTTTATATAGCTTTTACAATGATACGCATCCTTCTTACATTTAATGCCTTGTAACTGCATGATGACTGAGATGATTGGTCAGTTTACTATCATTCACAACAATCAGCCACATGCCCTCCGCTACGACTGGTAGCATACCGAGTCGAGACCCCGTCATGGGATCTATCCAATTGAACCCTTTCAGTGGGTGATGGAAGTCAGCGGTGTCTAAGGAGAACCGTAGCCTTGATCCCAGTGCTCTCGAAGAGGCTCAAGACTCGGAAAGAGCTTGATCGGCGAATGCAGTGGAAACTAATGCAATTGTTCTGAATACGTCTCTGACCCGAGAGCGCCGAAGCTGTTGAAAAACGAAATGGTCAGGGATAAATCGATCAAATGACTAGGTTCTTATTATTTCGGACAACGTTCGCCGTCGCTTCCAGGATCTCGAATCAACAGCGTCCGGCTTCTTTTCACCACCAGTCAAAGTCTAACTTTGAAGATGAACTTGAGTCTAAGCATCTATTCAAGCGCGAATAGCTGGCGTTGCAGCATCACGCGATTAACTTTGCCATATTCTGTTTCTAAAAACGGTTGGGCATCTGGATCCTCTCGAGACGGCTGTGGTAGTAGCCGTTGAGCTACCGTCCAAGCATTGAAACCAGCGAAACAACTGTTGTCAGTGGCTCACGGCTGTCGGCAATCACCAACTTTCATGAGTTCCACGCGCTCGATGACTATGTAGGACCAAACTGGACACGAAGGGCAACGTTGACCGTCCGGCCACCTTCATGTTAGAAATGAGAGTCACCATGCCGTCACATCAGGATTTGCGAATTCTTATAAAGCCTGTGGGTTTTGGACCCTTTCTTTCACAGCAAGGTTAACTTTCCAAAACTCATCCAGATCTCTTCATCTCCCCAAGTAGTCAGCCATGTTCAATCTCAAGTCTTGGCTCGCCTTGTTGGCCGCGAGTGCTACCTTGAGCGCCGCTTCGGTCATCCCTAACACCGTTGCCAAACGTGACATATCGTGCACCTTCGTTATTTCCCCATCCATTACCCCGGATCCCTCGACTAACTTGGAGAGTGAACTCAACTGGAGTGGGTGGAATCCACGCTAATCCCGACATCTGGTTGGCTGACCAAAACACAGTTTTTATCAGAAGCCTCCTTGACGCCTCTCCCACCGGGGGTCCGATCCATGTATGTCTGATTCGGACTATATTTTGACATTCTGTAATTATCCAGTGCTCATCCCCTCGATCTTGACATAGCACGCGGGGAGTGTTATCGCTTCCGTCAGTGACGATGGCAAGTACACCGTCACGGACAGCGAGATTACCTCTACCGGCTTCACCGATGAGGAGGTTGCTGCAACGGTTACAGGGTTCCAAGGAACGACCGTCACAGGCCTCACCACTCCCGCGATCGACTGGACCTATGAGTCCGTGGTTTGCTGAAAGTATTCAACCCAGCGACGTACTCAGGTCCAAGTTCGTCTAACCGTTGTATATAGTATACTTGCGGATGTTGTACTTGGGTTGTAGCCATCACTGTGTGTAGTGCCTGAACAATCGACTGAATCCCTTTAAAGCGTGTAATCTGCAGTTTATTTGAGGGTTTTTTCGGGCCTGCGGACCAAAAGGAGATCCCAGCCACTGGGGTTCGAACCCTGAGCACCGGCATTGGCATCACGCTGCCGGCACGGGAACTGGTTTCGATGCAAGCACGAACAAATTGATTGGCTCTCTTGGTCGTTCGTCTCATCCAGACGCTCTTCAACCTGTACTCTCCTTCATCCTATACAATCATGACTAGGAGCGAACCTTACGCATCTTTGGCTGGGATAGGGGCCGATAAAGAAGACTCAAGGCAGAAGCAACTCGTGGAAGGATTTTCCAGAACTGAGGGACGAGTGCTGCGATACCTCCGGAAACCTACATTGACTGCTGGCCTCTGCCTCCTCAGCACAGAAAGCGAAATGAAAATGCCGAAGACGATGCTCATTGGACGCGTTGACCCCCTGCGGGGAAAGATATGGATTACGGAAGAGACGTCGAGAGTGTTTTGGGAAGTACATGTGAGTACTATTTCTTGCAATGTTGTTTTTAAAGCGACCAACGCACCGCACCGATCGACATCGACCTACGCCTCCCAGCGCTGCAATTTTTACCTCTTTTGTCGATCGGTGCACCCTCCTCTTTGTGTACGAAGTCCCCAACTTCCTCTTCCTCCCTAGCCCTGACGGGTAAACTTCTTACCCTTTCACCGTTCATCTCTTAATCTGACTCGTTCGCGTATTTTAATACAGATACCAACTACCAGGAGCACAGAAGTGGCCTAACTTCATACTGAACAATCCGAAAAGAGGGCCGGCGAGGCAAAGAAACAGAACAGAACATGATTGGGAATAATGGCGAGGAGTGAAGTACCGCGAAGATACGTCTCGCTCGTCGTTTTCCTTTCAACCCGTCTATTCTTCCTTTCATTTCATTCTCTCGCTCGGTCGGGTCGTTGCTTGCGTATCACTTCTCGTGGCTTCAGCCCATGTTCTCCTTCCGCCCGCCCTCCCAGTTTCTGTTCTTCAACTGACTTCTTACACGCCCTCTTCATCCATTCATCCATCTTCCAAACCTGGTATCAAGCCCTTGAACTTGAAGTTTTCGAAGCTAGGAGGCGCGTCACCGACACCACCAGCGGCTGTTGACGGTCTGATATCGACGATCGGGAGCCCAGTCCGGAGCTAAAGCGATATATCGGCCATGTGGAGGGATTTCCTGCAGTGTACACGTGAGTGTTCAATTAAGTTCCGCTTCCGTCCACCCTTCCGTCCTTCCGACTTTCAACGGTCTACCCTTCCCTTGTTTTTGTTCTCCCTCCCCCGCCTGACTATATCACTTATTTCATGTTCATGGGTTCACGTCTGAGATTTCCGTTGCTGGTTCGAGGGAGGTGAGGGTTCAAAGCGAGGTCGACCAAGCAAAGCGAACCATGAGCCGCTTTGACTGGTTTCCCCGGGTTGGCCTTTAATCATACTATTTTGGATGTTTTGATACCATTTTTCCAGAGTAAACCCTTTACTTTCTTGAAATATGAATCAGTACACCTCCATGCAGGTGAAGCGCTTCGCGGTAGATGCGCTCAGGGAGACGGGCGAAGCAGTAGAGGAGACCTGAGGGAGGTGTAAGGCAATTAGCGAGCCCATGGCTGGTTGACTCTTTGAACATCATGAGCGCTCCTTCGACTCACGTTGCTATTCTCCACCTTGACCTCGAGGATAGGAAATTCAAGGCATCTCTACCCAGCGATATCTACGCCACCGCAGGCGAATTTGTCATCTGGGAGAACCTCTGGATGCCAAGACGAATTGAGAGTTCGGAATCCTGAATGCAACGCTGAAAGTGATAAGGACCTGCGTGTATCGAAATTTTTTCTTCCACCCTATCCCAGAGGCTCGTGCTGACCCTTGGTCCGACTCCTTCCTTCGTTCATATTTGTTAACGATTTCACAAACACTAGATGCTTCTATCACTTTTTCTCGAATTAGGAAGCGTCGCAGCTTCGAATAATCGTCCCATATGACCACGGAGTTGTCTTGTGAGAATGTCGGTGGTAGACCGACGATTATATTGCTCTATACTCTCTCAAATTCTACCATATTGCCTCTACCTGTGAAGGAGAAGAGCAATCGCAATTCAGATATGATAATCGCGGCGAGCTTCTCCAAAGATGAGCCGGTTTCCACGCGAGAGCGCTGGAAGACTCGACCGATGAGGACGATAAGATGGGCTACCCGCAGCTGATAGTATCGGGTAAGTGTATCCCAGCGTACTAATAGGCGTTTTGTGTATCAAATGCAAACCTCTTCGAGCAGATAAAAGGAACCTCAAGAGGGTTTTCACACAGGCGTGTAATTCCGAAAGATGAAGCAGTTCTCATTCTCCTTCTCTCTCACCGTTGCGCTTCCTCTCCTCTCCGTTATTCTTCCTCTTCCACTTCTCTGCTCAGGGAAACCGACAGCGACATTGCATAATATCGAACGTTATACAGGCGAGAAGACTGATAGGCTGATCGTCACCTTGCACGATGGTGTGAAAAGAGAAGCCATCGCCTCGCGACTCAGGGGCGTTTACGCTGAGTGGGATGGCGTGTTCAATGGCTTTTCGGGTAAGTCAAATAGCTCGGGTTACACTGTGCGCATGAGAGCATTCTAATTTTATGACCTGTGACCGTGACGTCTAGGTGCATTCGACGAAGCGACAATTACAGCCTTACGCAACTCCTCAGATGTCAAAGCAATCGAAGAAGATGGAATATTTCATGTGGCTGCGCTTGTTACCCAGTTCGTTGGCTTTGCCTTAGGATACATCTGTTACAGAAGTACTAATAATTAACAGGAGGGACGCGCCATGGGGTCTTTGTCGACTCAGTGCAACTGGAAAGATAGAAAATAATGGATTAGCGTCAGTTCCATCGTCTCGCAGTCCTTCGCTCGCGATTAAGATTTACAAAAATAGAGCTGTGAACTACCCATACACGTACGAAGAACCGGCTGGACTTGGAGTAGACATCTACCTCCTCGGTATGTTTCATCCTCTCTTACTCCTCCCTATATATCTAACCACTCTCCTCTCTTCGTTGTTAGATACAGGGATTAGGACAAGTCATGTGCGTACGAGGCTGCTGCCAGAATTAAAGGTTTCGAGCAATAGTATTGATGTACGCTGACGTGCGAAATATAGAACCAATTTGGCGGCAGAGCCAGATGGGGAGCCACGTATGGGGGATACCCGTAAGGCACCTTCGTGTCATTCATTCCAAAAATAATCTCATGCATACAAAAAATAGCTCTGGCGACGGGAACGGGCATGGGACGCATATGGCGTGAGCTGCTTCTTTTTATCACAGGTTATCTGGAATTTGACCGTACTCCGAAGCGGGCTGGCGTGTGGGACCCAGTTCGGTGTAGCAAAGGTCTGTCCTCTAATTCCGGAATTGTCTTCCTCTTCAATGAGGCCTGGCTGAATGTGGTAATTGAAAGGCATCAAACATAATTTCGGTCAGAGTCATGAATGATGCGGGTCAGGGATCGGTGACCGATATGTACGTTCAACCATGGCTTTCTTCCAGTCATTGTCGGAAGCTTATGTGTCCACCAACGACTAAACGAAATTTTCTTTGTTACAGCGTCTCCGGTTTGAACTGGGTTCTCAACCAACACAGGGGATCTGGAAGGCCCAGTGTTGTAGCTTTCCCTATCACGGGCTCTGCGAACACCGCGCTGGATAATGCTGTCACCTCTGTACGTTATTCAGTCTTCTCCGCAACCCGTTCCTTACCATAGGGCTGACTGGGACTCTCTATTCACATTCAGCTGACTAATAACGGTATTCACGTTGTGGTAAGATCCATCTCCACCACCCTTCTCGTGCATTCACTTAAAACTCTGTCTTACAGGTGGCAGCCGGCAACGGCAACGTCGACATACGGAACATATCCCCAGCTCGCGTACCGTCAGTAATCTCAGTTGGGGCAACTAACATCCAAGACGCACGCACCAATACGTCAAATTATGGAGCCAGTATTACGACATTTGCGCCTGGCCAGAACTCTATCAGCTCGTCGAATTCTAGCAATACTGTGAGATGCCCCTCGGTCATATGAAGCATATACTGATCAGGATGTAGGCTACGAATGTGCTTTCGGGTACTTCAGTCGTACGCTTTTGTTTTTAAATTTTTATGTGATCGTGAAGATATTGAGATAACTCGATTTTTTCTACAGGGAACAGCTCATGTGGCAGGTCTCGTCGCATACTTCATCAGGCTTGTCGGGAACATGTCACCCTCCGCCATGATTGCGAAAGTCAAGGAGGACAGTGTGATCGACTTCTTATCTAACATTCGTAAGTCCACGTCGTTTGAAAGACAGACCACTAGTTGGACTGAATGGGACGTCGACTGTTTAGCCCAGGGAACGCCGAATCGACTCATCACAAACTCATTCGTCTGTAGGGCAACGGACACACGGATATGCATTTGATGTGGGGTTCTCAAACGGTCGGTTTACGGCTATGTATAGGTGATACTAGCATCATGATTCAATATTCGCCTTTCAATATAAAGTTTTTGGTCGGTTTCCTCGGTGCTTGTCATCATGAGGCATGCGCGGGAATGCAACACTAAGGCAGCTCCCGAACGGTGACCAGACACGCGTGACAGCAGTGCTCCTGTGACACTGTCGCACCTTTCTTCCTCTGCGTCATGTATATGAATTATGCCGTGGTTCTTATTACATTCTGTTCATTGTCTACGGTTATTTGTACGCGCCTCTATCTAAAGCAACTGTATATTGAGGGCAGAACACGAAGGGAATGACGAGCTACAGTAAGCAACAGCTGTGCCATTGGACGCTCAGGGCAGCATGCTGGAGCTGAGCATAGGGCAAGCAGAGGCCGGTATAGTGAGGATGTTGCGTGGCGTGGGCAGTCGTGCATCCGGAGCACAAACACAACATCAGCAGGGAGAAACCATCCCGTATATCTGTGACTACCTGTAGGGTAAAGTGTCATCTCATGAATGTAGGGAGAGGGAAGGACTCAACGACTTCTGGAGCCCTGGTCGCGTGACAGGTCAGCCACTATCCAGTTGAACCGACTATCGACACTGGAGATATCTTTCCCACAGAAGGCATAGATATCGAGTCTCGGAGTGCCCAGCGGTATGGTGGAGAGTTATCTCCCGCCGGACACGAGGGTGATCCCGGTTTCTTCGTGCGCCTTCATCTGTCTTTTGCTCAGCAGCACTCACCCTGAACATGGATGTAATTGAGTCCTCCTAGCCGACTTTTATGCGCATTTTGGACGAAGCCATCTCTACCCGTTTTACAAAAGAGGGGGGTGACATTGCCTTCTCGCGCTGACCACCGATCCCACGAGGAATGAGACTCACAAATGCGAGAAACTTCTGAGGGTTGATGCTTCTGACCATCTCCCCAAACTCCGCAGGGAAAAGTTGAAAAGTGTCGTGTTATATTTTGGAACATGGTAGGTGGCTTGGACCCTGGGCCGTGCTGGCCCTTTGCTTTCTGTTCGTCATCAAATTAAAACCATTGACATTGTTTTACACAATGCGGCAGCAACACCAATGCGCCACTCGCTCCCGAGGACACGGTACCCCTGTGCTTGGTCTTGGCCGTGGAACGGGTATAAGGTCTGCTCCCATCACAGGCCATCTTCTACCTCTGTTCTACGTCTATATGCTCCTTCATCCTACACAACATAAAATACCCCTTGCTAGAAGCGCCGGAATCCCTGCTCCACTGTGCGTGGACGCGTTCCCTGGTGCCCCCTATTATTGGAATACAACTCAGGTCGATACTTGGAATTCGGGCATTCCGACTCGGACAGGCGCTCATAAATTGGAGGAATCTGCCATCGATTGTGATACTGGCTTTGGCCACAAAGACGGCAACGACGACGAATTTGAGTCGACTATGGCCTCCGATTCGGAATGTTCGGACCCGGGCTCCACTGAGACGGCTACTAGTGACGCCCCAACTCCTGCCTCATGTGCCGAGAGTAAGGAAACAAGGAAAAGCAGGGACTGGGCATATTCTCATTGTGCACTAGACCCAGATAACTGGGCCCCTCGCTGCCCCATATGCGTCCATGAACTCAATCTTTCAGAGGATGAATATACCGAGGAATACTTCTTCACCCGAGATGACTTCGTCACGCACATTGCTAATAATCATATTGACCCATCAGCTGGCATTTGGCCCGTGTTCTCTGCCCTTCAAGACCCCGCAAGGGGTTACGATAAAGTGCCGCGGTCAAATAGAAGTGAGGAAAATCTCTACGTGGAGCATTCTGAGGCATATCTGTGGTGCTCAGGGTCACGAGGGTCTTCTGTTTGGATTCACGGCTCAGAGAGAAGCAGATGGGACTTGGTTCCAGGAAGGTGATGCCGGTTCGATGCCTGACCTCCAGTGCAAGTATTGCCCAGAGACCTTTAGCCGTTTGTGGATACGTGATGGCAGACTGGGGACGCACATTAATCAGGAGCACCTAGACTAGCTCGGCCAGCATGCATAGGTAGTCTTGGCCTCAGTTCTGAGCGTATCTTCTTCGTATAGTCTTTGATAACGTCTTTATTGTATTTTTCATTCTCTTGTTACGATAGTATGCGTTTAATGCGGCCTTCGAAGGCTGTGATTTAACAGTACATTCGCATTTGGTAATATAGGATGAAGAACGTAACGCAAGCGGCCAAAGTTAAGCTATACAAACAATACAGGCAGTTTCAAAGGCTATGAAATGATGTATCAGTTGGGAACTATCGACTCGCGCCCGCAGCGTCGAGAATGCGCTGCAAAATTGACTCCAAGGACTCAAGGCGAGAATTGACCTGGCTCTCGAGGTACTCCAATCGCCTTGAAACAGCTGCAACTTCCTGGGCTTCATGATTCGTTTCGTCATTCGGTGAATGACTCTCCACCAGGGAAAGTGTCGAGTCGGAACGATCTTTGAAGATCGCTTGGTGAATTTTCTCCACATGTTCCATTAGAGCGTTCATCTTATCGTCGAGCGATGTTTTCAGAGCATCCATCCCCTGGTTCAGCATCGATTTTGTTTCTTTGATATACTTCTCCGCCTGGTCTCCCGATCCCTGCCCTTCCATATCAACGCTGTCGTAGATTCGAAGCAAGCAGTGGGAGGCATCGTGCTTGCGCTGCTGACGTTTGTTGGATTCACAGTCCATGCAAATGAAGACGTCTTCGACTACATTCACGAGGAAGAGGATGAGAAACCGGGGGCTCGGCTATGGCGGGAACTGGAAGAGGAATAACTCACTGCAGCTAGCACAAACCCAACAAGGAAGGGAGATATCCTTGTCACAGCACGTACACCGATGTTCCTGCGGCTTCGAGGGCGCTCCATGGTGATGAGAGCCTCCGCTATGGAAGCCAGCCTTCACTCGGCTCGAGCGTATCCGAGCCTGGGGTATGATCTGTGCAAACTCCATCCATGGAATATGTCTATACGTCCTAAGCATGGTGTGCGAAATTTGGTGGGTAAAGTTGTTGTTGGTGATAATTTCCTTCTTGTCAATGCATCGCTCGCATATGTCGACTTCGCTATCGAGCGATTTGGAGCAGCAAACGATACAGATATGGCGCAAGAAACAAAACTGGTTAGCACATGAGTCGCATGTGACGTACGATGTTCTGAAACGACAATCGTTCAGTGAAGGAGTAACCAAAGCAACGATAACTTACATAGATTCTCCGACTCTGCGGAGCAGGTAGAAGTCGGAAGTCGCACACCAAACGGCTGAGATGTTGGGATGAACAGAGGCACATAGTGTAAAAAACTCGCGCGTGTGGGCAATTGTATTCTCCTCGTGGACAACCTTCATATATGCGGTGATCCAGCGCCTGCGCTCGTCGGCCATCTGTTCGAAATATGACCTTGACCATAGCTGGCGTCGAACCTGAAAACGGATAGTTTCCCCAGCATACCTCCACCTTGCAAGCGCAACCTTTCTGCTCCGCTCCATGGTCGAGCTCCGGGAAGTGGAGTTGAACTCGTCATTGGCTGTGGCTTGAACGGAGGCGTCTAGGGATTCGAGGTGCTCCAAGGGCTCTGCCACGCGTTCCATGCCACTTTGATTGGGCTCGGCTAGTGGCTCATCTTCGACTAGAGCATCCTCAAGGATAGAACGAAATCGGGCACCTTCAGGCGGTAACCGAAGCAATTCAAACGGGCGGGCCACGGTGTCACTTTCGTGATCCAAATACTTCCACTCTCCCTTCCAGTCCAGGCTATGGTCGCCGACAGGTGTCACGCGGAAGTGGTACTTGGATCCGGCGGATACGTCCGCTGTAAATTCCAGCGCCACAATCGGTCTTTCATCCCCACCATCCCCATCCCCATCCCCGAACCCAACCCCTGCTTCGTTATCGCCACCAACATCCTCAGCGCCTTCAATTCTTGTTATTGGCTTTCTCCGTTCAATAGTACCTTTCACCTTCCCCGAGCCCATCCATGCTTCGAAGATACCCTCGAACTCGGTCGCAGTGTGGTCCCGAGGAAGGTCGAAACGAAGTAAGTTGAGGTTCTTATGCATGACAGGAGTGTGTGTGTGAGAGCTCGAAGATGGGAGAAGGCTAATCAACTGACCACCGATTTTAGGTCTTCATACATCCGCCCCGTCCATCCACCTGCAATTGTGTTGAGAGTCCGAGATCCGCCGACAGGTGATGAGAAGTCGTTGAGGATAATATGTTGATCAGCGTCCCATTCGGGTCGATCGTCTTCATGGTCGCGGTCTTGAACAAGATAATTCAACGCTTCCAGGTCGGGTTCGGTTAGGATGAATTTTGAAGAGGATGCTTTCGATTTGGATTCGGAGTCAGGGCTCGATTCGGTGTTGTCAGCGTTACTCTCGTGCACGTGAGATTGAAACGACTCGTGGTAGTATGCGAGCATTGAATTGTTCTTGATTTCATAGGGCTCAGTTGAGTTGAAACGTTCAAACTGAGGAAAGCGGGTCAGCATCAACATCTGAATGGCGATAGAAGGACGGTTTACCATCCCGAAAGAGAACTTCAGGAACTGATCCCGAATACTTCGTGATTTCTGTCTAAAGATAGCTTTGGACCAGATGTCAGAGGCTGTTGGGCGAAAAGAGAAGAAAAGGACTTACCCTCCAACTTCTCTGCTCTTTGCCTGAGAGATATGAGAACATTGAGTAACGAGAATGAATGGGCGAGCATCTCAGCAGAACAGAGCCGATATTGCGAGGACAGTCGAATGACATGTAGGTGATGCTTGAGCAACAGGTAGATCAAAGGGAACGCGAACTGAAATTCACATTATCAGTTGAGATAGATCGAAGAGAGAGAGAAATCACACATACACGCTCAACCCTCCCTGGACCAGTAACCAAAGTCACATTGTCGACTGAAGGAATATTGTATTTGAGGTCCTTTAGATTGGAAAGAAGCCGCTCTTCCTGTTGCTCATCCAAATTCGAAATAAGTTCCGCAAGCTTGGGGTCTGTGGAGTCATATTCCCCAACATGCGGTTGGGTCGATCGGAGAAGGCTATCGAGGAACGTGAAAGCAGAGCTATCGAGATAATCGCTAAAGATAGCTCTGTTACAGGGCAGCACGTCCAGCCGAGCTTCGAAGATTTTCTGCACGAGCCCGTAGATTTGATCCCTGTATCTTTTCACGCTTATCGCCCATCCTACGGACAAGAGAGTTGGGACACGTTATATCTGAACGGGGGTGGGGTCAACTCACCTGCGGCCCAGTACGCAAACCATCGGAGAAGGCTAGGGGTGAGAGAGAGAATGAGTTGTCATGCTATGTGTCATTTGGAGTGAACGTACCTCCAACCCTTCGGACGTGCAACTGCAAACCTATTCGCCTCGTGAATACTGATAAATCCCGAGAAGTCGTCGTCAATAGCTTCAACAATAGGGTCGAGGTGAACAACGTCGATGTACTCTAACGCCCATTCATCATCCGTCGCCTCCCGTTCCAAATTTGCACCGAGCAAAAGGGTGTCGGCTTCGACCGGTTTCAAGAGAGAGCTCTCGAGATCCGTCGAGGGAGGTAACTCGACGATATGAATACTGGGGGTGGCTAGGATAGTTGATGATTTGGGAGGATTCATTCGGATGTGATAGTCCTTGAAGGTGAGAACGAATTTCTTGGCTTTGACACTTTGTCGTAGGCCCTGTAGGTAGAGATGAGTGACGCGACTTGATGACGCGAAGACGGGCATGAGCAGCGAACCATTTCCATCCAAATCTTTTGCAGGATCTGGAGTACGTGTGAGCGTCACTGAGATTCGAAGGGAGATGCTGGTACCCACAGGATCGGTCAAAAGGACGTGCTTCCTCATTCCGGGGAACATCATAGCGATCTCATTTGATATCTTCATGATCTGCGACGTCTGGTTCTCCATAAGGTGCGCCATGTGTTGGATGTTGTTTTTCTGGATCCTAAGCATTCCCTCGAAGTTGGTCATGTTCTTTTTGAGTAGCTCTTCGACGTTCTCAGTCAGCTCCTTTTTCAACTGGGTCTTTATCTCCTTTATGTCTTTGATGGACTCTCCAGTTTTGATGAGCAGCTCTTCTAGTAATCCGTTGTGAGAGATGCAGTGCTTGATCCCTCCATTGCTTTCAATGAACCTGATAGCTTCTTTTTCGCGAGCGCTTTCGAGCCGGTGCAGGAAGCTGAGGAGATCGTCGACCTTGAACTCCACCCGAGACACCGTTTCGGCGGTCTCGTGCACACGCCCGGCGGTATACGAGGCAATGAGCAGCTCGAGTTCGGATCTTCGCTCCGCAAATGTGGTGATATGGGAAGTCAGACGTTGTTCGAAGAATTGAGCATGGATAAGCCGGTCTAATGCGGATTTTTAGTCGACCCGTCGCATAACAAGAGAGGCCACGTACGTATGAGTTTCTTGTCCTGATAATAGCTCAGGTCGTTTCCGCAAGCCTTAATCTCCTTCGCAATGATGGACATCATACTCGCCAATCGAACGCTGGTTATGGAATCGTGCTGTTCGGTTCTCAAATTTCGAACCCTACCAATGTAATCAGACGGAGGACCAAGCACGAGCAAATGACAGACTCACTGGTATAGCGTACACATGAGATTCTGCATCTGTAATTTCACACCCATCGCCTTCGCGTTGTTATCCCTCCGAATGAGCTCGAGCTTGATGACAGCGGCGAAAGCCCCAACAGCAACTGCGAGTTCGCCGTTAGACCCAAACTTCTGACAAGTATGCAAATATCTTGAAGACATGCCTGATATTGCCGGGTGAATCTCACTCAAAAACTGTAGTCCATGTACAATCGTCTTCGAGTTTTCTAAAAAGCTGGTCATAGCATCCTCGTATCGAGAAGCTTTTTTCGAGGAGGCCTGCCCCAATTCTGTCATATCGAGTTGCGCGGCTTCCATGATAACCTTCTCATTCTCGATGTAGTACCGATCAAAGCAATCCCATAGCTCGCCCCATTCCTTTGGCGTCCTATTCAAGGCAGCAGCATCTAAACAGGAGGGATATCAGTTTACTTCCGGATAAAATATTCGGCCCAATGCCTACCCTCGAGGTGCTCCGAGACAGTCAACTGAGGACTCTGCCCCTCAGCCAGTTTGCCTTTCTTCGTTCGTTTCACTGAAGACATATACGAAAGAGAAGAGGGAATTCTAAAACACCGAATTCGAACATTCCTGGACACTTAGTCCAGGTTTTGTCGTTCATGAGGCGTGAAATTAGTTTCATATTTGTCGAAAGGCGCACGCGCTGCGGCTGAACAATGCTTGATGTGCTAATGGAAGTTGATAGCCATCAAGGGGATCTTCAAGCAATGCTGAAATGCCACAGGGAAGACCCTTTAACGCCTTTTTTTTNATCGGGGAACTTGCTAAACATTCAACCAGAGAAGCAAGAAGGAAGTCGAAAAGCCGAGAATGTTCTGATACAGGAAATCGAACCCCGAGCTACCGCGTGAAAGGCGGTAATGTTAGCCGTTACACCATATCGGATTTCAGGTTGTGTAGCCTCGTGTATACACTGTTATCCCAATTTAATCTTTATATAGTATTTATAGACGTCGACCGTCGGTGAATACCCTTTCCGCGCCCATGAATTCTTCAGGATTCCAATCCTGAATGCATATTTGGCGATACAACACGGATTCGCTGTGCTGGACATTGTCGTTCTCAGATGAAGACCCGGTGAATGGGGTGTGGCCGAACAGGAGGCAGTAGAAGGAAGATACCCTTACAGTCATTTGCATATCTCTTTGCATTATTTTTGCTCGAGCAGAATGTGCGACATCAGTGAATGTAAACTTAAAATTTGCTTTTGGTACCTTTTTGCGCTTTTTCAAGCGCTCTCCCACGCTATCAAGCCAAAAGGCTAGAGGCTCACAAGCTGATGTTGATTTTGGCAAAAAGGTCTGCCAAATTTGGTGGGGAACTGACCCGAGGAGGTGCTAAAAGCAAAAGTGGGTGACTTTCCATAAGAATAAACATATTTTGGCAATGTTCATATCATATGTCAAGGCTTATCGGACTTTAAAAGCGAAATAAGGTATGTGCACAACTAAACTATAATGACATCAACAGACTAAAATCATTTTTTTGGACTAAAACATTGACCTTCCCTCACCCTCTGCCCATTCAACAATGTTGAGCATGTTGTGCAATGCCTGACCAGCTCAATACCACCTACTAGATACCTCTGATAATCTTTATAATTGTTTTGCAGTCCTGGCTGACCTTCTACTGTAAAAACACACAAATACTGTAAAAATACATAAAAAGAACTCAGTATGCAGAAGCAAGGATGCATTTTAGTTGAGTAAACTTGGTACATGTGGCTTAGGGACTGAATATAGTCTAACAGTCAAAAGAGGCTTTGTTTTTGCAGCAAATTGGCATCCAGCTAGGGAGGATAATCAAAGCAACAAATGCAGAGGGCACCCTTGAGGATAGGGTGCACAGGGTGGGTTGACATTTGCTGAGATCATCATTGATGCCAAACATTGACGACATGGGAGGAATGGCTGCTCAAAAAGGAATCCCAGTGCTTATTCCATCCATGAAAATCTGGGCAGAGAGGGGAGAGCCTTGCTCAGATTAGAGTTTATGCAAGGCGTCCATTTGACAGTTGGCATCAAAATGTCCAAATTCACTACATGGCTCACTGGCAGGTCACTGATAAAGCCAACATATGATATGAAATTGCAAAAAAATGTTTATTCTTATAAAAAGTCACCCAGTAAATTGTTGACTTCCTGATGCACAATGATCCCCAACTCCACAGAGTGGAAGGAGGGTTCTGTCAGGACCCCAGGATATCCTAGATAGCCAAGGTCCTATTCAGACAAAAGTTTGGGATTTTGAGAACAATGCTAGGTGAAAAACAGACATTTTAAGCCCTTTTGAGAGACAAACCATGTTGGTGAGGTCTATGCCTAGGTCAGTGATGTTCCAAGGCTTCTATAAGCCTCAGGTACTTGTACCCCAGGGCCAAATTGCACCAAGCTTTTTTTTCTGTTTTGTATAATGTGACAGTGTGAACTATTTCCCCTTCCCAGTCAAACCAGAGAGGCCTCGGAACCTGCCGCGTGAAGTGACGGCCTGCTGAACCCAAGTGCAGGTAGAAAACCAGGGTGCAGGTAGAAAACCAGGGTGCTCTAACAACAAAAGTATAGAACTCAAACACACACAACACCACAACACCACAACACACCAAANTACCTTTGTGAAGATAAAGGCAGGCAAGGGGTATAGGTAAAAGCTCCAAGTCTAGTCAACAGAGGCTTCTAGAGCTCTTCTTGTACAATTGCAAGTTTGAAGGGGAGCTAGGGCTCAACCAGCAACAATAGTTATGCTTTGCAAAGCAACTTCACTAACACACAGTATGATTCAAGACAAATGGATAGCTTTGCAAACAGAGGAACATGGCCTTGAGCAACTTTAATGCAAGAACAATTCAATAAAATAGCTAGCAACACAACTCTGATTGACTTTGCAAACTTTAAACACTTTCTCTTGATAACAGATGGCTCTTGTAGATTCCTAGGAACATGGTCCCAATGCGAAATACAAATGCTAGCTACCTGCTAATGATATGCTAGATAAAACCAAGACGTATATATAAGGTAGGGCTCAATCCCAACCCACCAACATCATATGAACAATGCGACAGAGGGCTCTGAATGCCATATTGTTGATGGCACCTGCAATTTTACCTGTATGGATGTAAAATTGTGCAAAAACATGTCAATTAGACTAAATAAAAAACTTGTTGCAGACTGATTTGCCGATTTGGACCACTACTATGAGAAAAAGAGGTCAATCAAGCTCAGAGCTGGGTTAAGCAGTGTGACACCCCACCCATTTTCTTAATGGCATTCACAGAAGGGGATATATACCGGCTTGGCCTAGAAATTGGATAGATTTGGGTCATACCAATGATTGTATGCAACCAGGTTTTGAAATAAGGGTGCAGCTCAGGAACACAGGTATGAGTATGGAGGGGACCCTAAAGGAGAGGGATACAGTCTTGCAACTGAAACTCAACATGCCCTGACAAAGAATAGCACAACTGGCTAACCTGGGGCAGTGGGCCACTCCAAACACTTCTTGAACAACACACAACTAGGCCAAAGGAAAGTCAAAATTAGCAAGGAACACATCAGGGAATAAAGAGAATGAGGTAATGTGCCAAAATGTTACCTACATTGCTATTGACAGATCTTACTGGTAATCTACTATTAAGGTCCCAGAGTGCCACTCAGCATGTCTCAAAGACAAGCTCAAGACCTTAATCAAGCTTCCAAGCTCTTTTGCAAAGAGAAAACACCAGAAATGGCATTGTGCCGGTGATCAAGAATCCGCAACATGTTGAGACATATTTGATTGATGATGTCATCATGCCTGTCAAGCTGCCGCCAACCAATTTTTGTGACAATGGATGCAAGGGGATTGTTACAGCCCCTGTTGGTATGGGTGAGGTGGAAGGATCTGGTGAGGTGTGGTACTCTGAGTATGTTGAGGAGGAAAGGGGTGGGCGTCATGAAGAAGACCCAGTACAGCCTGATTCAGCCTCAATTTTGAGTTCAGCACACTCAGATTGCTTGCAAAGTGACAGACCAAGCCTCCCAATTGGAATAAGCTGGCAAGAGCAATCCCCCCCNAACAGAGAAGGAAGCTCTGGAGGCTCTGGAGGTTCTACCAAATGTTTTAAAGCCACGCCACAATCCTCATGACCCAAAGAAGTGTTTAAAGAAGCTGAGGGTTCAAATTTGGACTATACGTCAATTGGAGTTGGTCCAGTGGTTTCTTTGACTCTACACAAGCAAGAACTCACCATCAAAGGGTTGTTGGATGGTATCCTCTGATGATGCAGTCCAATTTGAAGGGAAAAAACCTGATGGTGATGGAGCCCTGAATCTTTGAAAGACAGCAAAGAATTTCATTCAGACCCATCAAATCCCCAACAACCCCTTCCATCAATGGTGGAATTCAGTAATAAAGGATGAGGAGTTCCAACAGAAGCTTTGTCTTTATTTACAGACCAAAGGCATTCACATAAGGGCCACTGATGTGACAGCATACACCTGAGACCCCGACGTGCAGAAGAAATGGGATATTGACCATGTTTCATTGGCAACCGCAAAGCAATGGCTCAAAGTGCTGGAGTTCTGCTTCATGAAGAAACACTCAGGACTATATGTTGATGGACACAAATGTGATGATGTTGTCAAGTACCGAAAGGGACAATACATTCCTCAATACCTCCGATTTGATGCCCACACTCACGTCTGAACTGGAACTGATCTCAACATCGTCCAGATGCCCAAGATGAGTCCAAATGAATGAGTTGTAGTCATCTACTTTCATGACAAATCAACCTTCTATGTGCATGACCATTGCCAATCCCAATGGGTCTTAAAGGATGCTTGCCCAACACCACATGTAAAGGGAGAAGGGGTCTCAATGATGGTTGCCAACTTTGTTTTTGTGGATTATGGATGGCTACAATCACCTGATGGAAACAAGAGTGCATGACAGATCTTTTGAGAAGGGAAAACTTGGGACAGCTATTTTACCAATGAAGATATTATTGCACAGGCTGAAGCTGCAATGTATATCCTGACAAGGCCTTATCCCAATGAAGATCACGTCTTAATCTATGACAATGCAACAAAAAGCGCCCAGAAAATTGAATATCTGCAAGGAAAATGCCAAAATTTGTGCCCAAAGAAGGAACCAATTGGGGCATCAAGATTATTGAGCGGCATCCTGATGGAACTGCAGTATTGGATCAAGACAGGAGCCCACCTGGTCATCTGTGGGAAGCCATATTCAAAAGAATAGCTGTTATTTTGGAGGAGTGGGGATTTGGAGACATGTCAAAGGTCTGAGCTCAGTGTGAGAACTTTAAATGCCCTGATGATCAAATTCCAAATCCCACTTGCTGCTGCCACCGGATTTTGTATCAACAAGAAGACTTTGACAATATGCCATCAACTCTGGAAAAGCTTGGGAAAGAGTGAGGGTTTGAAATCCTTTTCTTACCCAAATTTCACTGTGAACTCAACTCCATTGAAATGTGTTGGGGCCAAGCAAAATATTTTTACAGACTCAATCCACCATCATCAAGGGAAGAAGACTTGGAACCCAACATGATTGAGGTGCTGGATTGAGTGACTCTCAAAGAAATGCGAACGTAAACATTTATTTTTTCAAGTCATACAATTACTCAATATTCTGCTTAGGTTT
Source organism: Candolleomyces eurysporus (assembly GCA_027579435.1). Taxonomy (NCBI): domain Eukaryota; kingdom Fungi; phylum Basidiomycota; class Agaricomycetes; order Agaricales; family Psathyrellaceae; genus Candolleomyces; species Candolleomyces eurysporus. The sequence continues at coordinate 7,698 of JANBPK010000247.1, read as the reverse complement.
GCTCATTGTTCATGCCAATTTTTGGATGCATACCAACATGGATTGACTGGTAAAGCAGCTATTTGGGCAGGCAGGAAGTATTGAGGGTATAGGGTTCCACCAGAGTCATTTTGGTGTGATCTGGAGGCTGCAAAAATCTTGTAATTGCATAGTACAATGGGCTATCTGTTCAAATTCTATTGAAAACACAACAACAAAGTGTGACAAGGGCCATTAAGGTGCCATCAGTCACATATTGTCATGCCACATGACATTTGTGGGTCGGGATTGAGTCCTACCTTATGTAATCATTGTTTGGCAAACAGACAGAGAAACAAACAGATGAAAGAAACAGAGAGAGATAAGAGACACAATCATGTGAGGGTATCAAAGGCCAAGAGTTGAGTCTTGGACTTCAAAATGCAGCCCAGGCTCTTTGCAAACCTATTCTTATATACACTGTAATGCCAAGTTTTCTCAAAGAAACAAGAAATATATAGAAAGAAAAAGAAGATGAGAGAAAGGAACTGAAGGCTCCCAAGTTAGAAGAGAAGGTTCAAGAAGTTGCTTGATGGTGCCAGTGGTGCCAATCAAATATAGAAGCAATAGTCAAGCCATGAGGCTAAATTGATCTGAGTTATAGTAAACTTGGATCATTCAACCTGTGCTTGGATTTGATCAAGAGGTTGCTTTCACCTTTTGAGGTTGATTTCGGTTACCACAAGGTAAGCTATACATCAATTCAAGGACTAGTAGTACAAATGATAAGTAGAAGCAAGATATGTATTGGTTTTGTAAGTCTTTGAAGCAAAGAAACAAAGATTCATCAAAGTTAGAATTTAAATAAAATTTTTGTGAAGGAGAGTTTGCTTAAGTGTAAGATAAATATAGACAAGAGTAGAGGCATACTCATAACACCTTGCATGGGCCAGTTGAGACTGAACAGAACTGCAGGCAATGGCCAGTGTAAACATAGTCACAAAGTCACTGTGTTGCTCCATCTGGTGTTGAATAAGCAACACTGGCGCAATGATTGGCATTGTACCAGGTGACTAAAGGCTTGGCCAGTGCAAGAGGCATGGGAGATTTGCAGGGAACAGAGCTGGAACAAGAATTGTAAGGTGAGCGCCAGTCCTAAGTACTGTCAGTGTTACTCACTGCCTTAGAGATATGATAGCAGGGAGTGTACTCACTGTTTGGGTGTTGAAATGATCCATGTGTGAATGGATTGGTGGTAGGCTGAGCTCAACCTCTGTGGAGTCAGAGGTAGGGCAAAAGCAGGGTGAAGAAAATGCAGTATCCATAATGCGAACAGTAGTGACTTCAGGAATGGTAATTCTTGAGTTAATCAATTGACACTGCCCAGCCTATCAGAATGGAAATGTAATGACATCTAATAAAGTGCAATAAACCTTCTCAATATTTGTCAGACATGTATTGGTGAAGAACACTTGGAATTGTACATACCTCTGAGGTCTGAAGAAGGGATAGCCCTTTTGGCTGCTTGAAAAGTCAAGGAACATTTACAGATGACACTCAATGAATCACCGATGAGGAGGGCACAACATGCAGTTTTTTTGCTTGTTGCTTGCAAATGCTGGCTCAGAACTTCAACAGGCAGCAACAGCCATGAGTGCACTTAAGCACAACCACGGAACATGGAGAAGAGCATAGGAGAGTGGGATACAGGAAATCAAGGTGGCCAAAGAGAACAAAGAAAAAACCAAAATGGGATTCAGTTGTTGGGTTGACCTGTGTCAACCTGTGAACTGGCTGGTTGAACCAGGTTGCCAACCCACACAACCTGCAACCTGTTTTCCCAGGTTGGGTTAAGCTGTTTGCAGGTCAGGTCATAGTCAAATTGGGTTTGACCCAACCCATGGCAACACTAGTTGGGGGCCTGTCTCCTTAACCACTATCTGAATCATTTACAAGCTGTAAAAATCCACACAAGCAATCCCAACTCCAACATTGTGAAGTTAAGGTTTGGTAGGACAGTGATCACTTGACCTGAGTTGGGTTTGGTGAGGGTGATGCGAGCATTGCCGTTTGAAAAGTGGCAAAGGACAGCCTGAGCAAAGATGTGGAAGGGACAACTGAGTAGAACCTCATAAGAGATACCATTCATAACCTAAGTCTGGACATAGAAGTACAGATGACCAATGCAAAGGGGGAGGTTTGAGAGAAGGCTGAGAGAGCCATTCAAGAGCAGTTGGCTGACTCCATGGTCATGACACGATCCAAGCAAAGAGGTCAGGCAAGCTTCTCCCAGATGTCCTGTCAAATGCCAATGATCTGTGAGCCATCATTGAGGATAGCATTGACCTTAAAATGACCATCTAACAGTGTCACAATGGTGTGCAAAGTCTCAGCTTTGCAAATCATAGCTTTACCATTGATGTTGATAAGGAATGAAGTGAGACAGGGAGTACCATTTCCATTGCTGTAGAATCACTTACAATGTACCAGGGGTGGGCACCATTGGGTCAGGGTGTGAGTGTGGTGTCAGTGCTTTGGTGAGAGGTTCTATGATGTGTTCTTCAGTCATTTTGTGCACTTCTTCCCATTTTGGTGAAGAGATTGAGAATGGCAAGACAACTTACTCACACACAACACTGCACCTAATGCCAACTAAAAGTCAAGCCTTGCAAAGTAAGTAGTATGTATAAACATTTTGTAGTTGTGCCGCACCAAAATCAGGGGTNGCAAGTATGGGGGTAGTGTAGAGTATTAAGAATAGACAAATTCTTCTCCCCTGTGCACACTAATATCAAGTAATTGAGGGTACTCAATTGTCACACACTCAACCAAAAAGGTTGTATCTTCATAACTTTATCTTTTCTTCAACTTAGTATCATGCCTCACAAGATAGAAGTCACAAATCCAGTTGGTTTCAAATGCAAAGTAACACAAATAAAACAGCAGTAGTTCTCTAGGGAAAATATGCTACAAGAGTCCATTATATACTATCTGGAGCTGTGCAATCACTGGAGCTTGGTAAATAGCTGTACACAAGATTTATAAATAAAAAAGTCCANGGCCCCAGCTAGAGAGAGAGAAAAAGAGATAAAAACAGGGTATTGAATATGCCAAGGTGCCACTGCACCAGTTCTGCACTTGCACCATGACTATTAATAGGCTCCTTTTGCCTTTTTTTGTTTGCTGGATGGGATGCCAGAGTTGATTAAGGGTGGTTGGTCTATGGTTATACCAACCGCTGCCTTGGTGCGCCTTTGCTTGAGCCACATGAGGAGTCAGACCTCCATCAATTGAATGGTATTAGCTTGGCAGATCCCTGGTGACCACTTTCCAGGTTATCTCTCTGTAAATGATCTTCCTTTCAGAGTACTTTGGGCTCCTTTCTTGTGCTGCACCCACCATCATGCCACTCGATATGCCAAAACCTTGCCATGCATCTCTTTGGGTGCTTAGGGACTTGTCCCACTGCTCTAGCACTGAATACACTCAATTAATGTGAGGCCACTGATGAGTGGTGGGTGCACCTTTAAGTCAGCAGTCCTTGAGTAGACTCCAACCCTTGTAAACCCAAGAGTAATGCGCTCTTTCATTATCCTTTGCACCATGCAAGTTATCTCAAACAACAAACAGGAACTCACCCTCAAGCCTTCTAGTCAATCCAGTTATCTTCAGCCTCCTGCTCCAGAGCACCAATATCACTGTTGAAAGCTGGAAAATGAACAAGTTTAAATACTAAGATATACCTCCTCTGTTTTCAAAGCCTGAGAGGGGGCTCACAAAGGATGGTTGGAGGGATGAGAATGATATCAACGCGCAGGAAAAGCATTGGATTATAATTTGAGGATACAACAAGGCTCAGGCTCCCTGGACCTCCATAGGCCATTTTTTCCTTCTCTTTATTTAATTCTTCCCTAAATCTTGGAATGTCCTTCAGATACAGTATGAGGTCTTGAAAGAAACACTGCGGCTTGTGCCACCTTTTGGAAGTCTGACAGCTAAATCATATTCATTGTTGCTATCATGCCAAGAAGCTGATTGGGGTGTCACTGAGCCATGCTACAACGGGATGGGCATGGTTGAATAAATATCTAGAGAGTGTGTTAAGACAGAGTGGATCTTGTGGTGGGCACTGTGGAAGAATCAATGGACTGTGGTAGCTGAGATGAGTTACCATTGCAGTCTTTCCTAATCCTCTTTTCTCTTCTCATATATCATCCATCCTATTGGTTCTCTTCACTTCAACCTGGACCATTGCAACATACTCTACTTGTCACTATCTTCTTCCCTCCTCCTACAATTTGATGAAGCTTGACCCCCACTTAGCTTTGTGACAATTTAGGTAAGGAGCACATCCTCCCCTACTCACCTGAAAACAGTCTCCTCTTACCTCCATGGCACCAACACCTCCATCATCATGGCCTTCCAACCCTTCCTGCCTACCACCATCAAAGCCGCCTTTGCAGACAAATAAGATTTCATCACAGCTGTCAGCAGCCACTGCCCTCTTCCCTAGCATCAAAGCCATTCATCCAACTGTTCACCTCTGAGGTTTGAATCCCCAGTACAAGAAATGTGTTTTGACGATGGGAAGGGGGAAGCTTGTTGGAGTGTGCATTATCCTTATGCAGACTAAAATATGAGTGGAGCAGTGGAGTGGTAATCCTGTCCTCATGTCAGAGAGCCTTGTCGTACATGATGCATTGGGACTGGCAGGAAGTCACCAACGCACTTCTTGGGATCATGGTAAAGGGTTAGGGATATACTATTGCACATTGGCGGATGAGATGTTTTTGGAGTCCTTTAGAGAAGATTGGCAGCCATAGGTGAGGAGGAGAGGAGATGAGTTGGGAGTTTGGGAGGACACTCATTGCACTGGTAGCTATTTGGGTGTGGTGAGCTCATTTTCTGACGTTGCATATTTGATACTTCCATCGAGCAGTAATCTCAAGCTTCTGTGTTTGAACAGGTAAAGGGACGGTGTCACTCACACTCCTCACCTTTTCAGATGGGGACACATGCAGAGTGATAATGCACAAGCAAAGATGTCTGGTCCTACATTATTGATGTTGTCAACCTGTTCATGTTGTTAGTTGTGATAGGCAACTGTTCTATTTTGTCTTCTCTCACTCATTGAAATTTCATTTCCTTCATTACTTTTGAGTTTTCGTGTTCCACTTCGGTTTTGGTTCACTCTTGTTGAAGCCGCAGATTCTCCTTGACCTCTTGATCAATCATTTTGTTTGCCAAACAGATGCTCGCATCTACCTGCTGCCTCCAACAGAAATGATGATCTTGAATGATACAGGCAAGCCATGAAAGACGCTATCTCCCAACCTCACCAATTCACCAAACCTGCCTGCCACCTCACTCTTAACTAAACTCATGCCCTTGTCCAGTGAATCTGAAACCATGGAGAACAAGACCAAATGCCTATAGCAAAAAGGGAGGGAAAGAGAAAAGCCATTACCAAGAAGGTTTATATGGCCCTGAGCTCAACAGAGGAGTCAACTGGGATGAAGTAGACAATGCAGTGCAAATGGTGATCATGGAAGATTCTAACCACAAGATCTTTGAGGGAGAGGAGGACGAGCTGGTTGTGACAAAGGGATAGAGAAGCAGAGTGGTTCTATGAGCCAGTCAAGTCCTGTGCATTACAAATTTTCAAGTAAAAATTATTTGATATAGTATAATCAAGCAGGTGTTATCCAGTATTCTCACATTCTACTGGGCTGGGATATGGCTTGAGTGACTTAAAGGTGGAGATGGCAAGAACCTTTCCAGTCCGCTTTCTGGTGCCTTTCATCAACGTAAAACCGCCACAGAGCCCACTGAAAGGCAAACATTGAAGAGGAACACTGTCCCCCCTGCAAAACTTCAGATTGTGCATTCCTTGGCAAATATTTCTTCTCAATTTTATGCCCCCCCCCCGACCTCCCAAGGCTCTTCAACTTCAGAGACAGATGCCACCAGCAAGATACCTAGAGTCATAACAAAATTCGGATGCCATCATACACCAAAACTACGCAGGCAAGAAATAGCTTCTATTGAAATTGCTAGAATTGCAATGTCCCAATGTACCCCTACCCTAAACATCCAAGATGAAGAGAAAGAGCAGGCACTTTGTACTTGTGGGTACCAAAAGTGATGGCAGTTCAGTGTTTTCCCAGCCAAAACCGCAATTTTCCAAGCCTCATATCTCAACAACCACAGCACAGAATCAGTTGAAATTGAAGATGGGAGCAAAATTTAATCTCAATGGAGAGACAGGAATTGTTAGTCAGCACCGGTTTAACAATAATCCTGGCTTTCCTCACCAGTGCCCTGTCAGATTTATGCCATTCTTGCCCAGAATATTCAGTGAGCACCAAGATATTATATCCTCAGCTTATATGGTCATAGTCTTCCCCATTGTTGAGTGGTAACTACATTATTGAGCTGCCATCACTTTTGGTATTCACGAGTAAATTGAATGCAGCCTGTACAACGAGGAATACGATGGTTTGAATGGAAAAATGTCAGTCATAGATAGCTCGGACGTTTTCTTTAGATACAGGGAGACCTTTCTTGAAATCTCTATTGTCTTTCCGGCCATGTATACTACCCAATTCAGAGTCAGACTGATCGCGGGTTACACCAGTAGTAATCGTGCCGAGAGCCTTGGGGTTAAATGAAAACGCGCCCTTGGGAACAAAGGTGGACGCGAGAATGATAACACAACAAACGGAAAAGTGAACTCTGGAAAGTACAAAAATCAGAGAGTAAGTACGGCGAGAGTGAAATAAAGACCAACCCTCCAACGGTAGTGAGCCACTTGAGAATATCTCCGTTTGTGCCATCGATAACATGCCCGAGAGCCACGCTAAGTACTGCGTAGAGAACGATGTATGTGATATACAGAAACGCCTGGCAACAATGCAAGATGAGTATTTGTTGACAACTTTAGGGAACCTGAGATAGATAGATAGCAGACCATCACTGAGCCGAGAGCGGAAACACGTTCATGATCTGACGACACCATGAGCTAGGGTCAAAGTGATCAGGAATGGGACAAACTCACGGAAGGCAGATTCGGACAGCACGGATTGGATGTAAGCCGCCAGGGAGACCTCTCCGGCAGCCCACCCCATTGAAATGGGGATGAAGCAGCCGGCCACCTTCCAAGCCCAGGCAACGTTAACGTCATGAGTATCGATGGCGATGCGAGCAAATGCTGGCACAACCCAGACCAGGTTGAGCTTAAGAGATGAATGAGTACCAATTCTCGATAAATCATCTATTCAGACCCACTGCAACAGCGTCAAACCGCAACCATGGAATGGGCGTTGGAATAATATCCGAAAGCATAAGAACGGAAAATGCTCCTAGAAGCTGTGGTTGAAGGATCAGATGTCTCCCTAATGTAGCTGACAATAGACTGACTTCTCCGAGGTTCGATCCTCCAACGATGATCTGACTCCACTGTGGTTTGTCCAACACTCGTCTAGAAAATGCAGGAGCAAGAGTGTTCTCGAGGAATCGGTGGAGGTAAAGCGCAATTGAACTGAGCTGTGGATCAGGGAAATCGGCCGATTCAAGGAAAGAACATGCTCACTATGAAGGGATGAGCCCTAGTTGACAGACTATCAGGTACAGTCTCGAAAAATTTGAGTGAGATACTACATACAGATGAAGCACCTGTTGGTAAAGATGAGTCTTGCACCAACCCACACACTTTCACCGAAGGATCTGAACCCGCGCCAG
>JANBPK010000246.1:0-17816 GCA_027579435.1 Candolleomyces eurysporus | reverse complement strand
AGACTTCAACGATGCCACTTATGACCAGCATCAATCGTCACCGGCCTCTCCTCCGAACGGCACCAACTTCGAGGATCACCGTATGTCCATGGGCCATAGTACGCTTTACAGCGGCCCTGTGGGTCCGTTGGTTGCGCATCCTACGGCGACGTATTCTCCTAACTACAGCCCGCCTCCCCAGGGCCCCACCCATTCTGGATATGTTTGATTCGGATATCTTCAATTCTCTCTCGCGCCCGCCGGACACCCCTTCCTCTTACTTTGTTTGTATATGGGACTTTTCTCTGTGATAGTATACTTGTATTCTGGTCCCGTCTTTCGAGACAGATACCGATACCAAGTAAGATGTTTATAATGAGCTGTGATGAAATACGATTGCGACACATCTGCGATGATTCCTGAATAGTGAATATTGAGAAAATGCACCACATTATGCGTAAAGGAGAGCATCTTGTAGTCGAAGCACCGTACAACCCAAGCAAGTCAGTGGGAATGGGACGTCCCATTCCTGGTCACTGGTCACCCCGTACCCATATTGGATATCGTGTACGCCATGTTGTAGCCTCGCGCACGGTAATATGTTGCCCGAACACTGCGAGCTGAAACCACTCTAGGAGTTCCCTTGGCACATCTTCGCGATCTAGGGTACTTCGGCCGTATCGACACCAGAGCGCGGTCAAGACCTTGACCCTATACGGGGCGAGTTCCGGGCGAGTGACCAACGCTGGTGCCAGGAAAAGCATCATGTAATCCGTAGCTGTGTTGTGCAAGCGTCCTACTCGAATTTTAGGATAATCAAGATGGACGAGAGCCTACTCTACATACCGTCCGAGATAAGTTTAGCGAGCAGCTCGACATGACCAACAAGGCTGTGGTTTTCAGAGCTGAAGGCCGTCGCAGCTATGCGTACTGTAATTGCTTGGCGGACTAGACATCGGGTTTGGTGAGCCTTCTGCACCATATATTTGAAAAGTGATTATTTACCGGTCGCATCTCGCGACATCAAAGTGAGCAATTCCACCACAGAGGGCCTCAAGCCTTCGATTTGAAGTAGGGCCATGAACTTTGTCGCCAGGGGCGTCATGTGCTCCAGCACGGTATTAACGTCGCTCTTCGAAGCTGTGCGCGAGGTGAGCGGTCCTAAAGAACACAAGTTGGCAAGAACTATCACTCACCAACCGTGAGTAATTTTATTGCAGTAATACGTATTTCTCCAGCATTGTCCTTCAAGTTGTCATCTAGTGCCAACGCGATAATCTCAGGTATGGCGGATTCAATGAGCCGTGGCATCGAATGACCTGCGGGGCGGGCTAAGGATATGCTTAAGCTGTTGCCAAACTGAGACGACTTACAATGTTTTGCATACAATTTCAAAAGGAGTTCGATAGTAGTTGCGCGAGCGAACGATGTTGTGTTCAAGTTGCGAAGAATCGTGATCAATGCTCGGGTGACAGTAGTAGCGGTATCAACCGAGATCGCAACTGAAGTCCCAGTGAGGATCAGAATCAAAAGCATAATGAACTTTGGAGACACATACGTTTTTCTGTAAGCTGTAACACGACCGCCTTTCCGGAAAAGGTGGCCGTCGCCAGGATTGGGGGAATTGCGATGAAGACATCTCGGTTGAGCGGCGCTGCTCCGCCTATCAGTAAGACTCGATGAATACTGGAACATTTTCACATACTTTCTTCAGTGGAGACCGAGAGATTGTCGAAGAGAATCTTTTCAACACTCTCACCGAGGTTCGCATCGCCTTGGGTTAAAACAATTCTCAGTATTCCGGGGACGGAAGTGGAAATAATGTCCCTGAATGTATCTATTGATCATGCCACAATTAAGGTGTAGCCGGAGACTCAAAGGAAGCTCGGATACGGTACCGTTCGCGCCTCCCTTGGTAAGGCTATCCACAGCTGACACGGCATTTGCACGGAGTTTGGGGTTCGCGTGATCCTTCAATGAGTTCTCAATACTCTTGGACAAGGCCACTTTGATGAGGTCCCGAAATCGGAAGACTATAATACGGGTAAATATCGATAAGTAGATATGAATGCAGAAATAACGTACGATCTCGAGCTGTGTAAGCCAACTTCAGCACTTGCAGGGCGGCAATTCGCAAGTCTTCGTCGTCGTCGTTGATGACAATATCAGCCAATCGCGAGATGATTTGCGGATCACCTGCAGGAAAACGTCAAGTGGAGGCCATGATCTGAAGACTCGAATGATACGCACAACTCTGTCCCAGGAGCTTTTCGTACCTGGGTTGAGTACGACCTTTGTCTAAAGTTAGAATGTGCCATTTCAAGACAGCGTTGAGGCTCACGTACCACGGCCGGGGACGCATCCTATCAGACGACCAAATAGATTGATAGTGGCCAAACGGACATTGAATCTCGGATCGAGTCTCAGTGCTGATTCGATGGCTCGGGGCAAGACGCTGTTGATCGGGTCAGGAAGTTTGACTGACCGGGGGGCGATTAAAAGACGACGAGTTTGAAATGTGCGAAAGGGCTCACCGCGCTGAAACAAGGAATATAGTGAATCTTGAGATTCAAAGGTAGTGTCGCTTGGTTCCTCCTTGATTACTACTTGAATGAGTTTTGGCAAAGCTTGAAACTCATCTAAAAATGCCTTGAATATGCTCGAACGACCAATAATGTGAAAATATGAGACCAACCATTCCGACCGAGTAGTGAGATTATCTGAATCCATAACTGATGTCGCTCGTGGAGATCCTTCCCGAAACCTTGAATCGGGGTTAGTAACGAGCCTCGATAAAGGGGCTGAACCGAACCTTCGTCCTGTGAGCTAGGCGGTGCTGTGATCATTGTCAGCACCGTCGCAGCACGGTCTGTGTATTCCGGGATCAGAGGGAAAGAACCGAGAGTGTTTCCTAGCCTCGCTGCTATTGATGCCCTCACTTTGGCTGTAATGTAAATCAGTAGGAAGACTTCGACGAGAAACGCACCCACATTACCATCTTCTAAAAGTCGCTGTAGTACCGTCATCGCCTCTGCCCGTACATCAGGGTCACTGTCCTTGATCAAGGCATGGAGCAGCTTGATTAGTCCAGGAAAATCATCTACGTGAGCAGGTCAGATAGTGAGTAGATGGGCTCTGCTACATTTCTTTCCTTACCGTCTTTGATTTGAGTACCAGCTAACCGGATCCATGATTGACGTACTTTCCCACTTCCATCCTCGATGCCTTCATAGAAATGCTCCCTCACCATGGATTCTCCATTTTTAAGATATCTTTCTTTGAATGATGGGTCCCGATCGCTGTTCTCAGCTTCTAAGAGGTTCGAAAAGGTTTTGACGGCTTCGGAGCGACAGTCATCGTCGACATCCATTAAAGCACGAAGGGAGAGCTTCCCAAGAACCTCATACGAGAGTCCAACTGCGGTCATTGTCAGCGGGATTCGAAAATTGGAAGCAGTTGGCATCTTTCACCGCTTTTTGACACCCCTATGGTAGATAGCAGCTGCGTATAGCTAAAGCGAACTCTCCAATCTGTGCTATTGACAAAATCGTCAAACTGGTTGATAATGTTGTTGACTAGCCCTACGGGGACAGCTGGCGGCCAAATCGATAAGGTTATTACTTGGGGAATATACCGGCAAAGGGTGGACTGTACTTACACCGTTTCGCAAGTTGAATTAAAGAATTGAGGCACGCACTTTGAACCTCTGTATCGGTATCGTATTTTGCTACTTGAAAGAGGATCGTGCCTGCGTCTTGGAAGTTGAGCGAGACTGGTGAGGCTGTATTAATGTCTGTGCAGATGTTAAAGGGAAGTCTTTACAGCGTGCAGAGATGGTAGCAAGAATATCGGCCCAAATCCTTCGATCGGCCGATCCAATTTTGTAGAGTAGTCGACGCAGAGGTGGGTCGAGCGTCGATTCGGGCATATAATCCATCGCACCTGGTTGTAAGGATTACTAACACTCATGCAAGAAGCCGACTATCATGCTCACTCATGTCATCCTGAACCTGAGATTCTTGTGTGTCCGAATTCGACTCCAGAAATCTCGGCGAGGGTTTTGCTTCGATTCCATCCTTCAAATCTTGGACAACACCTTTGAGAACTTTGTCGACACTTTCCTCCAAGCTTGCTGAAATGAGAAGGTTATATAATTTTCATTGGCATGGAAAGCAACGCACGTCTTCGTGAAAGAGCCACCAGCAGCTTAATCCATTTCGCCGTTAAGGGCCATTCACTACGAGAACCATGGAAAGATACAGTGAGATTTTGCGGTAAGGCGTCTTCAAGGGCTTTGATATATTTAGGGTCTTGAAATGGCAAGCAAGTTAGAACGACTTGGAGGCCTTAAAGCAATAGATAGTTCTGCACATACTATTTTCATGTTCTCCTAGCATCAAGAAATTTTCATGTACGTCTTTCCACCACTCAGAGTCGCTTTCCACTCTAATGTAGAGCTCAAGAATGATTGGAAAAACCTCAGGGAATGTCACTAAGGAGGAGCAAATATTAATGAATGAGGGTTATTGAGTACTGAAGAGGAACCGCACCTCGTTTCCCCATCTCACTTAAGAAATCAACCCAGAGAGAACGTATGGAGGAGTCTGGTTCTTCAATGACTACATCCTTTACCGATAAGATAGTTGCCTTCACCACCTCCAAAATATCCGCTGCAAAGGTTTAGATAGGTTCTTTCGAGCACCAATAGATCACGCACGGCTCAAATGGCACTCTTTGCAAATGGTTGAAATCAGCCTGACAGATGAGCGTCGAACATCGTCATCGTCATCCATACCACCCCATTCAACAAGCTTTTCGATGAGGTCCTTGTTTGGTGGGTCGACTAAGAATATTACCACGTTGTTGATACAAAACCTCCAAATCAGTGCGTCAGAAGGAATTCACTTACAATGGTTGATGAAGGTCCCCAACACCAACACGGCATTGTTACGGACCCACCACCAACTAGGGCGCACCGTGGCAGTTTCCAGCCAAGCTAGTGGGTCGACGATGCACAGTCCAACAATATGATCTGAAAGAAGCGGTAATTAATGCCTTTCAAATGGATCTCTTGGTCCATTGAAACTTACTGTCTTTGCTAATATCCTCGAGGAGCGTCTTGGCCGCCTCGCGAACTAGGCTGTCGCTGTCATGTATGCCAGTCCTCACGATCTTCTCGAATACAAAAGGAACTATGTCTTCCACCAGGCTGGAGGGACTGTACCACGCAAAGGCATATGGTGGCCATTCTGAGGGATCTTTCGATCCATCATCCTTCAGAAGTTCTGACAGGTCATTCACAATGTGGTAACGTTTCCCAACATCTGGGCTGTCCAACCCTGCGCTGAGAGTCATTGCTATAGCAGAATTTATTTCTGGTGCAAATCCTGCAAAAAATATGGACGTTAGGCCGACAGAGCATACGAAGCCGGGAATAAATTACCTCGCTCCCAGAGACCTTTCATCCAATGCAGGGCAGACTGGGAAACATCCGTGGAGTCATCATTCAAGGCAACCTGAACCAAGCTAGGAATAAATTGGCCAACAAGAGAGTAGAATGGACTTCGTGTATCTGAAAAAGGTATGCGTGAGCTCGCCATCAGCTCACTGCCATTGAGGGACGCACCCTCGGATATGGTTCCAATAAACCCGATAGTGCGCAGACGCTGCTGCGGTTCATGCTGATCGAATCCCGACTGAATGCTAGCAAGCAGAGCAGTGGTCACAGGCTTAGTTTTTTCTGAGGACATAACCAGTTTCGATAGTAAATCCAGCCCATCCTCTCTGATGTCCTCGTCCCCGTATACAATCATATTCGAGATGACGGTAATTGGGGTTAAAACGAACAGATCAGCTGCAATAAAAATTGTCGGCTGGGTCCCATGAAGTATATGAATGAGATTATTTTCCTTACGATTTAAACCTGGAACTTGATTGAGCATCCTGATTGCGTGGAGTTGGAACGCGTGATGGGGTGCAGCTAGCCCCAACACAAGGGTCTGCAATACTCCATACTTCCCGCGATCTGCGCTGCGAACGAAAGACGACCGATTATCGACCGCGTCCGGGTCCACAGCCATGTCTTCCCAGCTGGTCACTTAGAAATAGTTCAATGGCCATCATTTTCATCTCGATAGGCGATGAATATTTACCCATGACAGAGGAGAGTTGAGACAAAACATTCAGCACCTGTGCATCAATCCCCTCATACTCATTCAATGGTATATTGAGTACCGATTCGTTTGTGCGCTTCGTTTCCAATACAGCGCATGCAGCTATTGTCAATGTCAACTGATTGCAATGACCATCGCCGGAGAATTACCTACCTTTAGCGATGGACAGCCCAAGGACAAGCGCGCTGACTTTCATAACGTTGTTTTCGGCTTGAAAAACGCCACGGCAGGCAGCGAGCATAAAGTGCAGTCGGTAAATGGAGCGAGTATCCACTCGAACGACTTCCCACGGGCAGGCATCCATCTCGCTGGGATGAAAATCCATGAGATGGAGAGGTGGGGAGTGCTCGTGAGCTGATTGGCGGAAAAGGCAGAGGATCTCCGTTCTGAGAGCTAATTGTAGGGGGCGAACGGTTTCAGGCAAGGTGTTCCATCGGTGAAGAGGTTGACCGGGCTCAAGTAATGCCGCCAACGTGTGAAGGAGGGTGGAGTACCTCTCCCCGGTGAAGTTACCCACCTCGAAATGGTGGGCAAACCGCAGGAAGGCAAGCAAGTAATTTGAGAGGGTCTCGTTCTGGCGGGACGGGTCATCGGCTCGCGTCGAAGCACACAGCTTGAAGCATGCTAACATGCGTTCGGGGGCTTCGCTACGACAAAGGAACTGAATCCATTTCTCCTCAAGATAGAGGAGAGACAATTCCGCGACAGCTCCGTCTACTCGTGACGGGTTTGGGGACTTGATCAAGTGAACATAGAAGATCTCACCCAAGCATTCATTGATATCATTGATGTTCGATGTTGGGTATGGGGCCTGCTTCCGGTGGATGATGTTCTTCAGGATCATAAGGAGATCGGAAAGGGGAGTCCTGAAAGACGACAATGAAGTGACGAAGGGAAGACAACCCAAGGTGAGATATGTCAAAGCCCCGGACAAACAAAATGCCAGAAGGACGTGACCAACGGTTTGGTGGTCGGTGTTGCTTTGAATAACCAACCCGACAAGGAATAGAATACATGCTATCTGAATCAGCAAGAACGAAGAGGTAATTGCCGGCTTCAGATAGTAAGTGCACTCCCTATCCAGTCTATAGCGTTCATAAGCATCAAGTGCTTCGCGTCCGGTATCGGTGGGGATAAGGTTCGCTAGCCATGCTTTTGCGAGGATGCCCATGATCGCGCTGAAGAGGGTAAGGTAAAGGCTGACAAGCCAGAGTGCACTGATCCAACTCGCGGAAACAGGGATGTGCACGACCTCCATTGGAGACCCACGCAGAGCGTCGCGTATATCACTGAGCAGAT
This sequence comes from Candolleomyces eurysporus, assembly GCA_027579435.1. NCBI lineage: Eukaryota > Fungi > Basidiomycota > Agaricomycetes > Agaricales > Psathyrellaceae > Candolleomyces > Candolleomyces eurysporus. The sequence continues at coordinate 10,365 of JANBPK010000246.1, read as the reverse complement.
TCTGTTCCGAATCGTCCTGAATGTCACTCCGAGCGTCAATCACCCCAGCGAATAAACCGGTCTGTAAAAAAGGTCAACCGAACGATTACCCCACTAAACCACATATTGGCTACGCACAAATAGGAAAACAGAGTCCAATATGCCTGATTTCAAGGGTTCGACTCTGTCTTTCGCGGCTTGTTCGGCGTCCTCGAGATAAAGGCCCCAGATCTTTGATTCGCGCCTGAACTCGAGGAAATAGTCGACATCGATTTTACGCTAAGGCTTAACGGTTAGGAAAGAGCAACAACAGCGAGGTAACAGGAAGAAAACTTACAGATGCCATATCTCAGTGGACTGGGTGCGGGTAGACAAGCTTAGAATGTCCGACCACGTACACAGCTTATATAGTTGCACATGCGGCAGTCCACCTGATCTGTCTCCTTATCTTTTTGACACATGCAATGTATCGTTTTGGATAAGCTTAAGCGCTGAACCTCAACGACGGTAACATTGCTCGTCCAATCATGAGAGCTTCCCTTCGGCGCTTTCGTCATGCTGTACTGGTGCTCTAAGATATGAGACTCAAATTTGACCATGTATAGACGCGAAACCTCACCTGGACTCGAAGTACGCAGCGACATCGGCGGACGGGGGAACTTGAGCAGGTCTGCCTGCCATCTGAAGACTCGGCCCGGGAACCACGATGCGGACTGAAGCTCATCTGGAGGGCAATGGATACGTCGGGCAGAGCTGATGAATTATGTTCAAGCATATCTTCGTTCCCGTTCTCATCGTCTGTCGTTAGCAACCTGCAATTCGTGGTGATGGTCCGAATTCAGGCGCCTTTGGCCTTTCCGGGTCTTCAGTGAGCGACAAAATTTCCTCAGCCGCCTGCCATCAAAGATTGACGGCACAGCCTCCAGCCTCTCATGTTCAGCATTCGGAGAGCCAAAATGCCTCACTGTCGACCAAACCATGGACATAGATGGAAGACGGTGCGTAAATCCTGATTCTTACATGTCCCCATTCCTTACTCGACGACCCTCACCCTCCCACGAGAACAGTTGGTAGTAACGCTACACCTATAACCAAGCCTACGCCTGACATACGTTCACACTCAACGTCTTCACCAGCGAGCGGACCTTTTTTGTCAGACCAGATCTGGTACCCGCCCTCGCGAACATGACGACCGTTCTCCAGCATTCATCAGCCGTCATCAAACAATCGGATCCCAGCATTTTGTATGCTTCCAGAGACTGGCAAGCTGCAGATGATGCAATGCTGGCTCTGCAGGCAGGATTTACTGTCAACGTCAAGTTCACCGGAACGAAGTCGACCTGGGTGGGACAAGTTCTCGGTGGTCTGCCTTCCCTTCGAGCGGAACATACATCATCGACAGCAGGAGTCCGGTTCGGTTTACATGGAATGGATCGCGCTGTCACCATGAACCAACCCTTCTCGAGACTCCGGACCTCGATATGGGAACCCACGCCCTTACTGTGACCCACCAAGGTACCTCTGCACCTTTCGTCCTGGGCTACGGACAGGGACATCATCGCAAATCACACTTGGGGATCCTGCGTCTTCAGGCACCGCCATCACAACCATCCGTACTTCCAGTTCCGCCAAAGTCCACGTTGGTGTCATCGTTGGAGAAGTCCTCAGCAGTACTGTATTGATTGGAACTTTACCAGTTCCTCAGGGGGCGGACTTCTGCTCCTCAACGAGAAAGTCCCTCTGTACTATAACCAGGATTTAAATGGCTCACGCCCATCCAACCTACCGTCTCCTCATTCACATCTCGTAGCCCAAAACTCTCTCACGTCCCTCTCTATGGTTCAGTCTCCCACAAGTGGAGGATCGATCGCAGGTCAATATCCTGTTGGACACCAACCGGATGGTTTGCTATGGTGCACCGCAACCCGCGGCTGAGGGTGTCAGAAACTCGCGCCCTTGAGGAAGACGCCGGGTGGCTCGGAGACTTCCACGATGCCACTCACGACCAACATCGAATCGTCACCGACTTCTCCACCGACTTCGAGGATCACCCCGTATGTCCATGGGCCATACGCTTTACAATGGCCCTGTGCGTCCGTTGGTCACACAGCTTACGGCGACGTATTTTCCCAATCACGTCCACCCCCTCAAGGACCCACTCGTCCCGAATATGCTTCCCTTCTCCCTCTTGCCTGACAGACACTTCTTCCTCTTACCACGTTTGTATTCTGAACTTTTGTTTCTGATAGTACCTGGCTGGGGATTCTGAATTCGTCTTTGAGACAGATATTGATACCAAGACGGATGTTCATCGTGAGCCACGACGAAATACGATTGCGACACGTCCGTAATGGCTTCTAAATTGTAAATATCGAGAAAATGCACCACGTGTGATGTTGTGTGTGTACAGGGGAGCGTCCAATAATCATAGTCATGAGTGCGAACAATGTTGATCAAAAGCACGAGGGTTTTTGTAAGCTCCCGCTGCAACAAGCCTCTCGGCCGTTCCTCCGTTCCCTACTGAACCAACCGTTGATCGTCTCCAGTGACATGATGACATCCTTCTTGAATGACAGGAGAGTCGCTCTCCAACTGCCCGCCCATCTCCTTCCTCCCCCCNAAGGCTTCGTATGTACTTGTGCCGCTCCATTCCCCATTGCATTTCTGGCAAATCGTTGTGTATATATTATAGGCCTGCCTCTGCGCGTCCGCTTGGTAATATTGATGTGTGTATTAACCCAAGTTTGCGGATACCTATTCTGCCTTGTTTGTCGAGCAGAGTTCGAAGTACTGTACAGCCTGATCAAGTCAGTGGAGATGGGAAATCCCGTTCCTTTTTGCCAGCCACTCGAGGGAGCCATATCGCATATCGCGTAAGCCATGTTGTAGCTTCTCGTACTGTGATATGGTGCCCAAATAGAGCGAACTTGAACCAATCCAGCAGTTCCTTCTGGTCTGCCGGATTTTCTGGAATGTTGTCGTTGCCCAGGGTCCTTTGCCCGTATCGACACCAGAGCCCGGTCATGATGACGAGTCTATATGGGGCGAGTTCCGGGCGAGTGACCAGTGCTGGTGCCAGAACAACCATCATGTAGTCTGTAGCTGTCTTGCCCAGGCGTCCTGTCCTCAAAATTGAATGCGTGCGAATCAGAAGGGACGAGACCCAACATACCATCCGAGATAAGTTGAGCGAGCAGTTCGACGTGGGCTATGAGGATATGTTTTTCAGAGCCAAAGGCTGTGGCAGCTATACTAAGCGTGATCGTTCGACGGACTAGGGAAAACGTTGTCTGTAAGCTCTCTGAACCCATTCCTGAGTGGGATTACTCACCAGTAGCATCTAGTGACATCAAAGAGAGTAATTTCACCACAGATGGTCTCAAGTGCTCGATTCGAAGTAGCTCCATAAATTTGGTAGTAAGGGGAGTAATCTGCTTGAGCACCGAGCCGGTTGTTACAGTCAACCGTCCAAGCTGCCCTTGCCCGGCGTTCTCCAGGGCTGATAGGTATGAGGGTGAGTCACAAAAAGCGATACTTGGCTGAGATAGGCTCACATGCCGGTACTAATGACATGGCCACGAGTAACTGGATTGCAGGGATGCGTACTTCTTCAATGTCATCCTTGTCATCGAACGCCAAACTTATAATCTCAGTTACGGGGGATTCAATGAGTTCTGGCTTCGAATAACCTACAGAGCTGATTAGGCGCATGTTGAGCTGTCACAATGTCAGAATGGCTTACGACGCTTTTTATACAGTTTTAGAAGGAATGCAATAGCAGTCGCGCGAGCGAATAATGTGTTTCGGAGCATTGGAGTCAAGGCATGCGCGATAGTGGCAGCGGTATCGTCTGAGATCGCAACTAAAGTGCCACAGTGAGGATCAAAGTCAAATATGACGACCTGCGTGAAAATATTTACGGTTCTCTGCGAGTCGCATGACAATAGCCTTTCCGGCAACAGTGAGGGTTGCCAACATTGGGGGTATCGCGATTAGGATGTCACGGTTGAGTTTCGCTATTCCCATGATCAGCAAGACAGCTCGACAAGACACTTGCACTGACTTTCTGTGGTGGTGGCCGTGAAGTTACCAAACAGGACCCATTCCACGCTGTTACCAAGGTTCTCGTCGCCTTCTAACAAAACGGTTCTCAGCAATTGAGAAATGGAAGGGGAAACGAAATCCCTGAATCGGTCTATGAATTTTGCAGTGAGTGTGCTACGGCAATTTTGGAGGTGTTTAAAGAACAATACCGTTTGAATTCTCTCCGGTCAGGTTGTTTACAACTGACACTGCGTTTGTGCGGAGTCTAGAATTCTCCGGATCCTTCAGAGAGCTCTCGATGATCTTCGACACAGATGCTTTGATGGCGTCTCGGAACCGAAAGACTAGACGGATGGGTAAATATCAATAGAGCAGAGAGACAAGCTTGACATACGATCCGGAGCCTTGTATGTCGTCTTCAAAACTCGCAGGGCGGCGATTCGTACGTGGTCGTAATCATCTTTGATGATGATGTCTGCCAATCGAGAGATAATTTGCAAATCACCTGGAGGAAGGAGTCAAGCAGAGGACATGATCTTCAACAAAGATACGCACTGCTCCATCCCAAGAGGTTTTCGTATCTGGGCTGGCCCTCACCTTTGTCGAAATTAAAACAAGCAGCGCCAAGACAATGTTGAGGGCTCACGTACCACGACCAGGAACGCATCCTATGAGGTGACCAAATAGATTGACAGCGACCGAACGGACGTTGAATGGTTCATCGAGTTTCAGTGCTGATTCGATGGCTTTGGGGAGGATACTGTCGATTGGGTCGGGAAGATTGACTGTCCAGGTGATTAAAATACGACTGGCTTGGGTTTGGCTAAGAGAGGCTCACTGTTCTGGAACAAGGAATACAATGCATCCTGAGATTCAAAAGCGGTGTCGCTCCGCTCCTCCTTTATTACTACCTCAATGAGCTTCGGCAAAGCTTGGAACTCGACTACATTGAAGGGCAGTGAGCATGCTGGAATGACCAATAAATAGTTCAATAAGTACACAGACCATTGCGACCGAGTAGTAAGATTATCTGGATCCATAGCTGATGCCGCTCTCGGAGGTCCTTCCCATAGCCTTGAAAGGTCGTTAGTAATAGGCCTCTGGGTAGGGCGTTGCATCTAACCATCTTCTTGAGCGTAGAGCGGTGTTGTGATAGTTGTCAGCACCGACACAGCACAGTCGGTATATTCCGGAGCTGAAAGGCAAGAACCGAGAGCTTTCCCTAGCTTTTCTGCTATTGACGCCCTCAATTTGGCTGGAAAGCAACTGAATAGAATGATATTAAGGAAAAACGGAGCAACATTACCATCTTCGAGAAGCCGTTGTAGTACTTCCATCGCCTCGGCCTGCACATTGGAGTCACTGTCCTTGATCGAAGCATTGAACAGTTTGGTGAGTTCGGGAAACTCAGCTTGGTGAAGTCAGATAGTGTCTAGATGGGTTCTGTTAAATATCTCCTCACCGTCTTTGATTTGAGTACCGGCTAGCTTGATCCACAATTGGCGTACCTTCCAATTATCATCCTCGATGCCGGCATGGAATTGGTCCTTCACCATGGTTTCAACATAAGCACGGTATCGTTCTTTGGGTGATGGATTCTGATCACTGTCCTCAATTTCTAGGAGGTTCAAAAAGGTATTCACGGCTTCAGAACGACAGTCATAGTCAGGATCCAATAATGCACGAGCCGAGAGGTTCTTGAGAACCTCGTCCGAAAGGTCAACTGTCGTCATCATGAGCAGGATTTGGATGGTGGGAGCAATTGGCCGCTTACCCTCTTTTGAACTCCCTATGGAGGATAGCAGTCGCATGTAGCTAACGCGAACCCCCCAATCTGAGTGATTGCTAAAGTAATCAAAATTGTTGATAGTGTCGTTGATTAGCCCGCCGGTGATGGCTGGTGGGCCAAATCGATCACGTTATTATCCGGGAATATATGGGCAAAATTTACATGTCCTGTACCTACCTTGTTTCGCGAGTAGGCTCAAAGATTCGAGGCATGCGTTTTGAACATCTGTGTAAAAATCGCACTTTGCTATTTGGAAGAGGATTGTATGTGCGTCTTGGAAGTCGAGCGGGACTGGAAAAATTGTATTAATATTTGTGTGAAAGGTGAAAGCGAAGTCCTTACAATGTGCAGAGATGGTAGCGACGACATCGGCCCAGATCTTCCGATCGTTCCGTCCAACTCTGTAGAGTAGTCGACGCAGCGGCAGCTTCAGCGTCGATTGAGGCATGTAATCCATCACACCTGTTTGGGAAGATCAATGCTCAGTCGAGTTGAATGAAGGCAAGGGACCAACCATCGTAATCGGTCTCGTCCTGAGCTTGAGATTCTTGTGCATCTGAATCTGTCTCCACTGGCTTCGGAGGGGGTTTCGCTTCAATTCCATCCCTCACATCTTTGGCTATACCTTTCAGAACCTTGTCGACGCTTTCCTTCAGGCCCGCTGGAATGCGAAAGGTTACATAATTTTCATCGGCAAGTGAAGTAACCCACGTCTTTGCGAAAGAGCCACCAACAGCCTAATCCATTTCGCTGTGGAGGGCCAGTCGCCCCGAGAGCCGTGAAAGGATAATGTGAGATTCTGCGGCAAGGCGCTTTCAAGTGCCTTGGTATACTCAGAACCTTGAATATCGAGCAAGTCAGAGCTGGGTCTCAAAAATAGATGTTCTTGCACCTACCGTCTTCATGTTCTCCCAGCATTAAGAACTCTTCATGGGCATTTTTCCACATCTCGGAGTCGCTGTCTAATTTGACGTAAAATTTGAGCAGGATCGGAACGACCCCAGGAAACGACACTAAGGGTGAGTATTAATAAAGGGTGGCTCTCGGGGCATACAGAGAAAATGTACCATATTTGACCATGTCGCTTAAGAAAACAATCCAGAGAGAGCGTGTGTTGTAGTCTCCTTCTTTAATGACTCTATCCTTCACAGATAATATAGTCGACTTCACTGCCTCCAAGATCTCCGCTGCAAAAGAGGTTCAGAAAAGCGCTTTTGGGCATCAGGAATAGTTCACGCACAGCTCAGAGAATGCCATTTACAGATGGTTGTAACCAACCCGATAGATGACCGTCGAACATCGCTATCTCTATCAGTACCAGCCCATTCAACGAGCTTCTTGAGGAGATCTTTGTTTGTGAGGTCGACTGAACGTTGCGGTGTTATTAATACAACAATCAGAAAGGGGTGTATTGGGAAGACTTCACTTACGCTGGTTTATGAAAATCCCCGACACTAGCACGGCGTCGCGGCGGGCCCGCGACAAACTAGGCTGCACTGCCGCAGCTTCCAGCCAAGTTAGTGCATCAACCTTCAGCATGCCACTGACGCGACCTGCGGTACATGGTATCAACTGCGGTCCAACGTGCCGTTTATTCTGAAGCTTACCATCCTCGCTAAGTTTCTTGAGAAGGATACTGGCTGCCTCACGAATTGAGTCGTCGCCATTATGGATGGCAGTCCTGGTGATCCTCTCAAACACAGCGGGGAATATATCGACAACCAGGTCGCTGGGGTGGTCCCATGCAAAAGCGTACGGCGGCTTTTCCGAGGCATCTTTCAATCCATCGTCTTCGAGAAGTTCTAATAGCTCAGTCACGATACCGTGACGCTTGCGAAGTCCCAGGCTGTCCCATTTCGCGTTGAAGGTCTTCGATATAGCGCTCTTAATCTCCGTTGCAAATCCTGTGAAAACGTGGTGGATGTTAGAATAACAGAGTATACGAAGCCGGGAGTCGATTACCTCTTGCCCATACATCTTTCGCCAGGTGCAGCGCACGCTGACGGATATCTGTGGAGTGCTCAGTCAAGGCAATCTCAACCAAGCGAGGGATCCATCGGTTGATAAGGGAGTAGAATGGACTCCCGAGATCTGAAGAAGGGTATGTGTGAGCTCGCTGTTAGCTCACTGGTAGCGAGCCACGCACCGTCCCAGATGGCTCTGACAAACGCGATAGTGCGCAGACGCGGCTCCTCTTCATCATGATTGAACCCGGTCTCAGCGCTGGCGAGCAGAGCGGTGGTCACTAGAGGCATCATTCCATTTGAGGATGTCACCAAATGCACGAGTATACGCAGCCCAGCCTCTCTGAAATCCTCGTCCTCGTATACAATCATATTCGAGATAGTGGTAATTGAGGTGGGACTGAACAGATCGGCTGCGGAACTTTAAGGTACGTCTCTCGAAGTATCCAATGAATATTCCTCACCATTCAACTCTGGGACTTGATTGAGCATTCTGATTGCGTGGAGTCGGAATGCGCGACCCGTTGGAGCCAACCCTAAAACAAGGGCCTCCAATATCCCGTGGCTTGGGCGACAAGCACCGCGGATTGCGCTTCGAAGCAAAAACGGTGAATTGCTTATCGCATCCACGGCCATATCTTCCCAAATTGTCACTTGATAAAAAAAAATTGGTAAAAGATCATGATTTTCATGCGGTTGAGAAAAATGGATTTTTACCTATGGCGGACAAGAGCCGCGACAAAACGTCCAGTCCCTGTGCATCAATCATTTGACGCTCGTTCATGGCTGTATCAGGGGCCCATTCGCTTGTACGCCCCATGTCCAGTACAGTGAGTCCGGCTATTGTCAATGTTAACTGATCGTAATTACCAGTGCAGGAGGGTAACCTACCCTGAGTGATAGACTGGCCGAGGATAAGTGCGCTGACTTTCATGACGTTCCTTTCGGCTTGAAGAGCGCCACGGCAGGCGGCCAGCATAACGTACAGTCGGTGACTGGAGCGGATATCCCCTTGAACCCAGTTCCACGGGCAGGCATCCATCTCAGTCGAATGAAAATCCATGAGATGGAGAGACGGGGAGTGCTCGAGGGGTAGTTGCCGGAAAAGGCAGAAGACTTCCGTCCTAAGAGCCAATCGTAAGGGGTGAAGGGTTTCAGGCAAGGTATTCCGTCGATGTAGAGGATGACCAGGCTCGAGTAATGTCTTCAACGCTTGGAGGAGGGTCGAATAGTCTTTTAAATTGATCTCCCCGAGCTCGGCGCCAAGCCCCCTGGTGTTCGCCTCGAATTGGTGAGCGAACCGCAGGAAGGCAAGCAAGTAGTTTGAAAGGGTCTCGTTCTGCTGATATGAGCCATCTGCCGGCGTCGAAGCATGCAGCCTAAAGCATGTTAGCACGTGTTCAGGGGCTTCGCTACGACAAAGAAACTGAACCCATTTCTCCCCAAAGTCGGGGAGAGACAATTCTGCGACAGCTGCATCCACTCGTAACGGATTTGGCGATTTGATCAGGTGAACAAAGAAGATCTCGCCTAAGCACTCGTTGGTGTCACTGATGTTTGGGGCTGTGTTTAGGCCCTCCTTCCAGCGGAAGATGTTCTTCAGGAACAGAAGGAGGTCGGAAAGAGGAGTCCGGAAAGATGATAATGAAGTGAAAAAGGGAAGACAACCCATGGTGAGATAACTTAACCCCCCCNGACAAACAAAATCCCAGAAGGACGTGGCCAAGGGTTTGGTGATCGGTGATGCTTTGAATAACCAACCCGACGAGGAACAGGATAGAGGCTATCTGAATCAACAAGAACATGACGGTAATTGCCGGTTGCAGATAGTAAGTGCACTCTGTGTCCAGCTTGTAGCGGTCGTAAGCATCAGATGCTTGGCGTCTGGTATTGGTAGGGATAAGGTTTGCCAGCCATGCTTTTGCGAGGATGCCCATGATCGCGCTGAAGAGGGTAAGGTATAGGCTGACAAGCCACAGTGCGCTGATCCAACTTGCAGAAATAGGGATGCGCACAACTTCGATTGGAGAACCACGCAGAGCGTCGCGTATATCACTGAGCAGATTCTGCTCCGAGTCATCCTGAATGTCACTGCGGGCGTCAATAACGAAAGAAGAAACCACCCCAGCGAATAAACCGGCCTGCACAAAAGGTCAACCAAACGATTTCCATGCTCTACCGACTACTGGCCACGCACAAACACGAGAACAGAGTCCAATAAGCCTGATTTCATGAGTTCGACTTTCTCCTTCGCTGCTTGTTCAGCGTCCTCGAGGTAGAGGCTCCATATATTCGATCCAGGCCTAAAATCAAGGTCACTGCTCTTCGATTCAGGTTCGGGATCATGGTCCTTTCTCTTTGATTCAGGCCTGAGAGCCGGGTCTTCGTCGATATCGATTATATGCTAAGATTTTACGGTCAGACAAGATGCTACATAACAGAAACGGACCCACCGATTCCATGTCTTTGCGCGATGTCAGTGTAGTAGGGCGTAACGGTGTGTGTGTGAGCTGTAGACAAAGGGTCTCCTACCAACGTTCATGACTGACATAGCGGCGCACGAGGCTTCCGTGAGGTTGTCCACCTGAC
>JANBPK010000243.1:0-14881 GCA_027579435.1 Candolleomyces eurysporus | reverse complement strand
ACCTAACCGCCATGCACTTATTGCACCAGTCCTTGCTACACACGCCACATCTCATCTTCGTCCTCATCGACTTTGATCGACACTGATGACAGTACGTGTCGGGCCCCTTCATCTCCCACTTGAAGCCCTTGGGAGGTCCGACTGGGAACACTTGATTGGATTTCGGCAGAGGGTCTGTCTTCAAATTCGTGGTGTCAGAAGAGGCGTCACGGTCGCCGTCGTCCTCGTCTTCGCTCGTCAGATTCCCCGCTGTCCAGATTATAGGCCTTCGCGCTTCTCTTCTTTTTCTTCCGTTTGCCTCGTCTCAGGCCTCCACCATCGCTCCCATTCCAATCCTCGTCATTGGAATCAGACTCGTACGTGGGTATATCTCCAAAATCGAGCTGGTGATGAGTTGAAGGCGCCGTTCGGTTTTGTTTTGGTGGTTGCCGAGTCGATGGAATCTTTTGAGAAAGCGGAACGTCGAGCGAGGAGGAGGAGGACGACGACGACGAGAACAAATCGGAAAAGGACGTGGACCGAGCACGCTTCTGCTTCTGCTTCTGCGACCGTGGAACAACCAAATCGTCTTGTCGGGAATCTTGCTCGTCATCATCCTGACCGTCCTCATCTGCGAGGTAGGCGTCCCATTCTCCATCCCTAGCCGCGCTTGTGCCCACAACGAAATCACCCGAAGGCTGCAAAAGCGTAGGATTGATTGTATCAAAGCAATAACCCTCCTGCTGCCCACCAATACCGCTATCGTCACCTTCCAACCCAGCACCCCAAACTGGATTTTGGTGGTGCTGTTCCATGGTCGTCATCGAGTACGAAGACGCCAAATCATCCAGATGCATGTCCGGGTTGGTTAGGAAAGGTGAAGGATCTTTCATCGAACCAATGTCGTCCTCCGGATGCGCGTGGGCTACCGCACCCACTCCCATCAACGAAGACGATCCAGACGATGGATTGTTGGTGTCTTCCGGGTACGACGGAGAGCTTAGTGAGGATAGCAGGATTTCCGAGGCCCGTGGATTTCGGTAGACGTTCATGATCGCTACGCTCTGCGTTTGTTGAGCGCCAGATGACCCGACCAGGCGGTGGGCAGGTGAGACAGGGAGGGAATGTAAGAACTGGTTGGCATTATACGGCGATTGGGAAACAAAGGCGCCAGGGTCAAGAACCGTCGAGGGCGACAACGGATTTGGCGGTAACGGGTCTGCTCTGCGCTTTCCCAAAGCCTTGTGGGAGGGGAAACTAGGGGATGCGTCTTCAGCTCGGGGCTTCTTCGCGGACAACGTTTTCTGGCGCATCATTTCAGCCAAATCGACCCTCGGGGGCGTGGAGGGACCTGCTACGGGCCCCCGCGGTTCGCCGTCTCCGAACGATTCTTCGCTTTCGGGGCCGTCTTCGTCTTCGTCCTCGTCCTCGGAGGAGCTCAAGTCCGACCATAACCCGCCAACGGAATATTCATCGTCGCTCTGTTGACCGTTGGGTCGAACGATCCAGGGTTCCGAGGGAAGGGCATCCGCCCAGAGCTCGCGCCTTGTCAGGAATAACTGCAGACAGTCGTTCTTGGAATCGTAGAAAAACCGTGGTGGAGGTCTTGATTTGGGTGTGATGTCAGCCAACACAGGCCGCTGTTTGGTCGCAGGCGTAGCGTTGGACTCGGTACGCGGTCTCTTGGGTGGACGAAAATCGGGGTCCTTGGGGGGTTTGCGCTTGGGTATCCTAGCTGGCGGCGAGGGTGCGGGTGCCTTGGATGGAGGATCTTTCGCACTTGGCGGGGGGACGATCGTTTCTTGCACGCGAAGTGCGGCATCGTTACTCTGATGTGCGACAGCCAGGGCATCAGCGAGGGTTGCATGTGCTCGGAATTGAAGAGTGGAACTGGGGTTATTGGCCGGGGGCGGTGGCGGCGGACGAGGAGCCTGAAATGCGACAGACATTCGTTTGTACTTCTTTCGAGTCCCCTTCCGTAGTGATGGAATGGCGACAAATGCGAGAACTCGATTCTTCTTCTTCCTCTTCGATCTAGCAGGAGGTCGCTCGGGAGGTGGTGTAAATAATCCCGCGAAAGGATCGAGAGATGGTGAACGTGGACGCGTCGGCTGAGCGTTCTTCCTCTCCTGGGATACGTTTTAGCTTAAGATAAAAAAGCTGTAAGAGGCGATAGAAAGTACCTGATCAATGCCTAAGACTCGTTTTTGCGTTGGAGGAGGCGGCGGTTTCTGACAGAAGTCAGCAAAACGGAGAGAACATTTGTTCAAGCCACCAACCGTAAGATCGATCACTTCCACGTTTTCATCCTCATCCTCCCCTTCAGCATCAACGCTATAGAGTGATTGTATTTCCCCTCTCTCGGAGCTCACACGGCTCCTTCTGTTTGAGTGGGCCGCGTCGCTATCTTGCGACAAAGGCTTTGCTCTGATTGGCGACTTGTACTCGGTTTGTGGAGATGTGCCTCGAGTTTGAACTGACCGCTTCGCAGCGGGAGATGCGAGCGTCTAAAAGTCGCGAGGATTCATTCAGCAAGAGAAGGCCTAACCTTTATAGGACAGGTACTTACCACAGAAACATCTTCATCAAACAGGCCGTTCAGCGATACTGAGTCAAGTTCGACGATGTCCCCCTGTCGAGAGTTCAATAAAAGGAACTTTTGACTTGGAACAAACAGTACGCACCGAGACGGTATATCCGCTGTTCTTCCCTTCGATGTTGGTTTGAGTCCCGTTGGCTTGACGCCCTGGCGCTGATTGCGAAACCACACTTGGCCTAGTGTTACGTTGTACCTCATTAAGGTGAACCGTTGCTGTCGAGGCTATCTTCTTCGTGGCCTGTGACTGTACTTGATCATCGAATAGACTATCCAATGACATTGTATCAAACTCCATGGATGCCCTTTGCATGGCACCGGAGGCATCATCCTGTCATTTCCGTCAACATTTATCGACTCAGGGTCTCCGCAAAACTGATACATACCGAGCCGTTTATCTCTCCTAGGTCAAGATTTAACCTTTTCGCTTGATCCCCTTCACCATCGTCTACGAGAGGTCCACTGGCGTCGAGTAGAAAACCACGGGCGATAGCTTGACCTGTCGTTGGCGCTGAAGTTGAATCCGTTATGCTCCCAATGACTTCCATTTGGGCAACTGAGTGAGTAGAGCTTTCCTGCTTCGTTTTGTAGCTACCATCCCAGTTCGAGTGGGTGTAGCTGTGCATGAATGAAGGAGGAAAGCCTGAGCATGAAGGGGTAAGCGCGTTGGAAGGGATCCACGCGATGAAAACCCAAAAAGGGTCCCCATATAATCTTACGTAAGCAAATCGCGTCGCGTCTAGCCCCGGCAAGTTGGCAATGTCGAAGTCGAAGTTGTGAAAGTCAAGGAAAGGGAAGAAATAAAATATATGATAAGTGGCAATACGATTCGTCAATTTCTGTGGGTCCCCCAGGATCTGTTTGCCATTCAACCTAGATTCGTCTGCCAGAATACTAATCTCAACGTCGCTCCGCAGGCTTACTGATGATTTCGGTGCAATTACTCTCGCCGGGGTAGCCTAGCCTATTTGTATTAAATGAAAAGCCTAAGAATAGGAATTGGATCAGTGGGTGGGAATCGACCAAAAAGCCCTATACTTTGTCCGATCCCTACTCTATCAGATGGATCACTGCACTGGTCAGTTCAAATCTCGGGAAAATTTAAATACAATATCGGCAAATAATGTTTCAACGAGCAGGGCGTAAATACAGTTAAAAAANTGAGACTAATAAGAACAGACTAAGCGGTTCACCGTAAACGCAAAAAGATATCTAGCTACCCCGGACTCGGAGCGCAACAGAAGTGCGGATCCGGAAGTGCCTTCTTTTCCCGACATATGTCGTCCTTCGCCATTAGACTCTCCGTAGAGGTAGGTCTGCAACGCAAAACCCGATTCCAATCCATGGTCAGATATTCAATTGCGGCGCCCGAGAGCGGGTAGTTGCCGGCTTTCAGTCGATCTATTGTCTTTACAGAGTTTGCACGTATACACAAGCTCAGCGCATTCTTGTGTTCCTTGAAGTTCTTCTCAGCTTGTAGCTTGTAAGACCTTGAAGGCCTTCTCTCTCCATTTTTCAACGAGAATTTGCAAATGGGTTGGAGTTACCAGCTCCTCCGGCCAGTCCTATAAGAGGGTCGACTTCAAGCAATACGGCTGACAAAATCAACCACGTACCCGACAAGACAATCTCTTAGCTCATCTATAGTCGGTTTGTGTTGCTATGGGGCCCGTTCTTGCTCCTTTGGATCGCACTTCCCCCCCNATTCTGCTTGGAGATCCTTGTATTTGCATTTTGCTTTTGCTACGTTCAACCGCAACCCTGAGACCTCTATTCTGTCCCACACCTCGCTCTCCTCTCTCCTTCTGATGCTCCACTCTAAAGAGGGCTCCGCCGATTCCAACTCAATAGATGTTTTCATGAGTTCCTCGTGTTCCAATCTGGCGTCCTCTCTCGATAATCGGAGAAGTTTAGCCTCCCATTGATTCAGCGCCTCGTGCAATGAGTCCTTCCACACGTTTTCTAGACTCGTAATCGGATTTTCCAAGCGATCGGGAAGCTTTTTCTATGCCAGGTCCGACGGTGAAATTTTCTTGCCCTAATCCAACGTACCAGCAGACGTCTAGATCTCACCGGCCAGTCTCTTTTGCTCTTCCTGTGACTCGTCGTGCAGCCTTGATAATTCTAACATACCATCTGCATCAGGCGTACGACCCGTTAGATCGCGCGAAAGAAAAAAAAAATGAGCGTCAAGTCCTTGGCACGGCTTCATGGACTCGGACGTCGTGGTGGCTGACCAAGGTGCATTCGGAGGGGAGGCTGAGCGATGGTCCGGATCATTGAATCCACTGTGATCCGGACATTGACATCACGTCAATGGCCAAGTCCTCGAATTCAAATTTCAAGTCTCTAGTATACTTATCGACCAGTGTTACAGACTCGCCTGTGAACTTATGTGTCAAGTAAACCTTGGGAGAGATCCCGGGAAACGCGAGAGGTAATTATTCTTCACACATTGTACAACAACAGATAACGGGGAACGAGGCCAGGTCTGGATGCGAGTCTGAAGGCGCAAAAANTTGAAAGTGCTGAAACAATGGTGCGATTACATGAGGAGAATAAGGAAGGGACGAAGATATGCGTGGATAGAGCTCTCTAGCAGCAAAAAGGGAATAAAGAAGGATAAATATTGTGCACAACCGTTGTGGGTCCCAAAAATATGGAATACACTGATAATTTTAATGAACTGACTGTGGTATTGAATGACCACACCGAGAAATGAATGATGAAATAGTTTACTCCAGAGATAAATTCGCGTCAACGAGCAGCGAGAGAGCTTTCGGTGATCTGGGCTGCAGTTTACATTTGAAGTCCGGTGGAAGTCTAGTCAGGATTCGAGAGAAATTCACGTCAGCCGTTGATCTATCTTTCAGGGGAAAAGTCACATACGATATTACACCATCCGACCAGTTAAGCTCAGGTAGAATCGGCTTGCCGCTGTCGTCTAGCTCTGGCAATATATCACACGTAGCGAGCGTTGTCGCAATAATCGCGAAAACGGCCCCTTCGGCAAACTGCATCCCGGGGCAAGTCCTGCGACCAAAGCCGAAGACGAGTTCGTTGACTTTCTTCATCTCAGCGTCCGAATTATTGAATCGCTCAGGCATGAATTTCGATGGTTCTTCGTAGATCTCTGGATCATGTGTCATGAACCTGGGGCAACCGTCAATCCCAGTCAGTCACAGGGAGTCGGGAACCTACCATATATTAGGAAGGATGATAGAGTCTTTTGGTATGTGATATCCGTTGTAGAAATCGTCTTTCCCTGATGAGTGAGGGAGACCTGTACAGGAGAATGGATCAGCAAAAACTCGTAGGTTATATGCCGAAGACACTGACACAACGGGACAGGAGGGTTCCATCTCAGCACTTCCGTGAACACACTACGAACGTATGGCATAGACGACCGGTCGGTGATCGATGGAAGCCTCTCTGAGCCAACCACAGAGTCAACTTCTGCCTGTGCTTTCTTCTGGGCTTCTGGATTTACCATCATTGCCAAGAAGAATCCAAGCGTGGTCGCTACAGTCTGAAAAAAACCATAGCTCAGCGATTATGAAGCTCAGAATACTAAAATTGAGAACGTACGGTATCAAGACCGGCGCCAACGGCGCTGATCGCCGCCCACTTGATGGTCTCTTCTTCCTCTCGAGATAAAGGTCCCTGAGCTTCAGAGAGTATGGTACCACAGAGGTTTGGCATCTGTGCTTCACCCGTTGGCTGTAAGTTTCAATTTAGCACCGTGTCCGCTGTGGGTGGTCATGCAGATAATGGTCTCACCAAATGTCTCTTGGTCCACTCAAACGGCATATGGCAAGCCTTGTTAACAGTCTCCTTCATCCGCCTTGCCTCTCGCTGAAATCCAGCGCCGGGCATCCATTCCGGAACATACTTTACTAAAGGAGAAGTAGAAGGATTAGAGAGAGTCTAGTTGTCGAAATGAACGGTACTTACAGATTGGGAAGAAGTCTACCAAATAGGCTCCTAGCTTGCCCGCCGAGGTGAAATCTCGGAGGGACTCCGTGACTAGCTGCAAGCATTCGTCATCGGGCGATGTTACGGGATACCCGTAAGCGATGAGCTGGACTGCGAGCATCAGACGCCTAGAAATCAGAAACGTCAATGGATGAGGGACGGTTCGAAAATGTCGGGGCCACGCCCACACACTTACATGCTGACTTCCCGTCTCATTTGTCCAGGATTTTTCAATAAAGAATTGACTAGTAGTCGTGCTTGATGCTCCTGGAGGGACCAGTAGCGAGAGATAGTGCTCGAGTTGCTGAACTCGTGGGCGATGATTTTGCGCTGCTGCTTCCAAGGCTCGGCGTATTTCAGTAAAGCAGTCGACTTGCCGAATTCGGCCCTGAATATAAGTATAAATGTGTCAAGAATTTTTGGCGAATGGACATGCCACGCAGGACGCACAATTCTATCACGAAGGTCTAAAAGAGTTTTAGTACTCCAGGGGCAAAGAGTCATTTAAAAGTTTCGACGACATACCGTGTGAGGTCTATCAGAGTACGACGCCGACCTTCTGTCCAACAGATCCTTTGCAACTCTAGCAGAATTGATGACCACAATTTTGAATCCCAGGAGGTCCAGCTGGACAAGATCGCCTTCATTAAGAGACTCTATCAATCGAAGAACCACCCATAGAAATGAAGGAAACGTACCATATGTATGCTTCCAATCACCCATCGCGAGCCACATGTGACTCTTAGGTATTTGCAAGGCATTACCGAGGAGCGGAAGGCGCGCGGGGCCTGGAATTCTGGCGTGACCCTGCCTCCTCCAGCGCTCCTTTATCTCGCCACCAACGTAAAACGCCGTTAAACCCGCTAATGTGGCGACCGCGACAGAAAAAGCAGAGACTCCGCTCATCTGATCCAGGGAAAGGCCTAGGAGTGGGTTGGGCGAACTCATCCTGCGACGAGGTGGGGGACGGTAAAAGGAAGAGGAGGGACAGTTGTCCCCTTAATCGTAAAGTGCCATCTTTTAAGGTGATGAAGTGTTTATGTAAATAACCCCCACATCCGTAAGGTCTCGGTCTCTTCCTAACGTTAATCCCTTCAGTGGACTGTGTGACGTTTCAAAGATGCTTGACTGTCGCTCTACTAATTGGGTCAATTGGGTCAGACCCTGGAACCCACATGTGCACCTCCTACCTACCCGAGATGCATCTATCCCCCTTGGGATCAAGATTCAATGACTATCGACCTGGCGTCAGTCAGTACTTGAAAGTTCAATCTTGACGTACCAGAGGTTTGACGTCAACACGAGGCTATTCATGAACCCTGGGTACAATAGATTCTCAGTATAGGTCCTATTGCATTTCAATTTTCATCTCGGCTTCGGAATTTCCTAGTCACTGTCAAGATATCATTCGTTTCGAAATTCCTAAGCAGATCAGACATACATGTTGACTGGCTTCATGAAGGCTATTAGGTTTTGTCCACTGCGGCTGACTGCCGAATAGCGAGATCCATCTCCAGCGAATGATAAGCCGGGAAGAGTTTTTCGTCTCGGTTGCACAAGTGGTATGCTCCAGGTTCACAAAATTGTGAGCGCCACTGTTCATGGTTGTTGAAAACATTCTGCCGTCAAGCAATCCTGGAAGGTATAGTAGGGAAGTTGGCTAGAAGCCTACTAGAAGCCTACGCCGCAAAGTTTGTGAGCAGTTGCGCTAGAAGTGTTGGATAGACAGAGTTGAGTTTGTATTCATTTCTTGATAAAGAGGACACGACTGACCTTGTACTGATTCCGGCTCTGCAGCGGCCCTCGTTCGGTTTCCCAACACAATGTCGGGCTCTGGACCATGAGAACCTCTGCGACCGAGTTGTGCAACTCGGGGTGCGTTAGTCCGGAGAAGGGTGTGGGAGGGTCTGTCTTGAAGAGTAGTTATCCAGTCCACGTATAAGATATTTTCGTCGACCATTAAGGATGAGAGTGTGGCCAAGTTCAGCCTGGAGGTGTGAGTCATCGAGCTCGGCCAGGACGTCCCCCTCGTCAAGATTCGTGTTCGAATGATTTAGCAAGCAAGCGCAACAAGTTAGCCGGATGCGCCGTCTGTGCCACGTTCTCTTCACAAAGTTTCTCCTAGCCTACCACCATTCAAATTTTCCCTGCTTCCTCCTCACAAACGCAATGTTTGACACCCGCCATCGCCCTACCTCGGTCCAAAACATCGTTCGGGCCATCGGCTTCGCTATCAGAAGTGTGGACCGAACGGCACACCCACCCTTTTCCGCAACGCGCAGTCTCTGGGATGTCGACTGGCAAGAGGATCCGATTTGCCAAGCGTCAGAATTCCTTGACCGGCAGTTGTTGACGAGACTGGACGAGGTCGCTTGGAACAAGGTCCTTGCCAAATTCGACGAGATAGAAACTGCGATCGCCGCTCTCCTATTTTCCTCGACCCAAATGGACAGCAAAGACCCTGGATAGAAGAGAGGACCCTGGACAAACGACAGAGAGTGGACCGTTGGCGGTCGATATCGTGCACCGTGCGGACGCGGCTGATGGCGGTCACAAAGATGTTCCGTCACGAGCACGAATCGGGGATATTGAGTATCATGATTTCTTTCGACGAAGTCGCAGAACGTTTCTTGGAAGAAGGAAGCCTACCAGGGACGAGGGTTTGTGGGAATCCACAGCATGAACACCACCGGGCGGGCAAGCTTTGTCCGTCAGAACACATTTGTGATATTCCCCCGCCCCAAATGGCATGATGGTTCTCTCATTTATGGGGGCCAGGCCGAACCCTTCACATGTTTGTATGGGCAGGTAAGTCTCCAACCGTCTTTTAGATCAACGTTTACCCCGGGACACTAGGATATCTCATTCATTATCGGCATGACTGATTTACCCTCCAGCTTGGTCGTTTTCGACCATATTATGGAGAACGATAAGGTCATTGGAGCTTGGATTTCCAGGGACTAGCTGAAACTCCGACTTCGTCAAGATGGCAGAACGTGCGACCTCCTTTCCGATCCCTAAACGTATTTCAATCGCTATGTCTGGTGTATGCGCTGCATGATGAGCACGAGTTCAGTGTTCTTTGTACTGTCAAACGAAGATGCGCCGCCGTATGGTAGTTTCCGAGTAAACTTGGAGCATTCACTCAGAAACACAGTTACAATGGTCTGCCGATAGTCGATAATCGATGGTTTCTACTCGTTTGGTTTTTTGCTTTAATTTTGTCTTCCGAAGGCGGGGTGCGGTATTTCCTGGAAACAAAATTAGCAAAAAANCACCTGTCTCCTTTCATAGCTGAGGTGTAGTCGGGGGTCGAGAGTGTACTGATGAAGTATGGGTGGAAACCATGGGGTTGGAGTAGATTGACGAGGGAAAAGAAGTGATATAGTAAACAACAAAGACTTAGCTTACCTCTTGGGTTTGCAATTGAATATTTTGGAACTAGATGATGGAGTTCTTGCAGTACCATGAACAATCACTTTACAACCTCTTCCCGAGTGCCAGTGTAGCACTAGGTGCCGGAAAACTAGATCCACTGGTGCGTCGACACCCAGATCGCACCTGGCTTTCTTATGGAGGTCAAGTCTGCTCGAGCAGAGCTTCAACATATCATACTACTTATGAATACGACTTTGGCACTGGGCCGACTCCCAATTGCAACTTGACGACCCTGATCGCGGCCGCCGTCGCGCGGTGTTTGTATCTGTTGACGTTCTTTACCCAATTAAAGCGCCGCCCGCCTCGAATCCTCTCTTTCCAGTCTCTTTCCTCCTTGCTCCCGTTCCCTCACTGGATACGGTCATATATGCGCCCTCGGGTCCCTCAATTTCCCTCTCCTGAAATCTCCTGGCTCTTGAGTACTGTCCTGGCTTTTCTTCTCCGTAATGGTACGAACGCTTTCAGCAGTACCGTGGGACATTCCCGACGTTCATGACGCCGTCAGTGGTTCCTGAGTAACGTAGAACTAAAGGGCCGCTATCAACCTTGGGACTAGGAGTCGGGAGTAGGTCATTCTCCAGTCGCCAATCGTTCAGGCCTTTTTCTATTTCATTCCTCTGGCTCTCCATGTAGCCGATTCTTTGTATACGTGATTTATATTCTCCTTATCCGAAGTGATGCAACAATGATCACTTTCTCGGAACAGGTTCCGCATTTTCCATCCCCACAGCTTGTCACTTTGCACACGTTTCCCCAGATTACGGGCGCCTAACGTCCAAAGAGCTAGTCCAAGTGCATCCACGACATTGTACGTGTCTCTAATTGGCTTCCAAGTCTGGCCAGAGCTAATCCACCTTATGCTGTAGTCGACAGATACATGCATTTCCGCAGTCAGTCGAAATCTCTGCCCACTCAGGTTCATCACAAGACCACCATCGAGTCTGTTCTTGAAGGCAATGAAGCTCCCTCGGACCCAGAAAGGATTGAGCTCCTCTCGAGACTTCGGGATCTGGAAGATGAATTCCAACAGTTATATGGACAGAGCTATCACAGCTTTTCTGCAGAAATCGAAGCCTTAGATCCACCCGCAGGGTCCCAAAATGCTTACGAAGCCATTACCCAGCACCTCTCCGCACTCTCCTGCATCAGGCGTATCCCGATCGAAATTTGGCAGCGCATCTTCGAGTTTGTGGTATTCGACCCGACTCTGGAAGATTGCGATCCCTTGCGTCTGGTTTGCAGGGTTTCCAGATACTGGAATGCCGCAGCAACGACCCACCAGGTTCTCTGGTCCCTCCTTCCCCCGGTTTCGTACTTCAACACCATTGGTCCCATCACCCCGATGCAGCATGGAGCCATGAATCGTCGACTTCGAGTGTTCTTAGAGCGGTCGGGCTCCATGAAGATATCGTTCCGATTCTACTACTCCTCATCGCAAGAGGTCTGGAAGGTCAACAAATCCAAGGTCATTGAGACCCTCGGCATCCTCATCGAAGTCTGCGAGCGTTGGAAGGTCGCGATCATGGAAATCTCAACAGAGCTTTTGGAAGTCCTGAACCGTGCCACACCCCTACCCAATCTCACCAAACTCCAGCTCGGACTGAACGTGTGGGGCCAGGAATGGGGCGAATACGTCCGGGGACCGAGGTCTCTCACCGTCGACCAGTTTGCCAACGCGCCATCCCTTCGCCACGTATCTCTGGGCACGACGACCACAGTCGGTGCCCAAGGTTCCACACGCAATAATACAACATTCTATTTCTCCTTGCCTTGGCATCAGATAGAGGTATATCGAAGCAAAACGAAACGAGATACGTCCTACCATACGCTCCTTCTGGACACCCGTGCCCATGAACGGTTGAAAGAGATCGACTGCGATGCGGTGGACATAGTGCCGAGTACGATCCGGTTGCCTGAGCCTGCTACGCTTCCTCGACTGACGAGGCTGTGTTTGCGGTTCGGAGCTGTGATTCAGGGGGTCGACGTCCTACGACATCTCGCCAAAATGACGGTACCTTCGCTGAAGGTGCTCGAAGTCCATGGAGCATATTTCCTCCACAAGAACCCCCTCTACCAAACGGTGACGGATCTTGTGCAACGGTCGGGGTGTTCAGGCTCCTTGGTGCGGTTGAGGTTGGATGAAAACGTTGCCCCTGGTGACGTCGGGCAGTTCAGGAAGTTTCTTCTGGGCTGTCCGAGCTTGGAATATCTGGACGTGCGGATGTTGGAGGATTATGAGCTGGCGAGTCTGGCACACCACCTCGTACTACCAAAATTGAAGATCCTGACACTACGATGGCCTTCCGAGCTGGCACGGGAGCCGGAACTACGAACACCCATTTTACAACCTTCAACACTTCTCGAAGTCGTGCAGTCGAGAGAACAGGGAAGTCTACAAGAGGTTCGGCTCATCGGGAACTATACCGAGGACAACATAGAGTGGAACGCGCAATTGAACCTCTTTGACTTTTCAGAGTTGCCTCAATTCACCGGTGGCTCAATGGTTTCTGCCTTTCAGCTACAAGAGGCCGTGGAGTGGCAGAAGGAATTACAGGAGAAATTTACTGGGATTATCCCCGACCTGGGAGGCGGAAGATACTATTCAAAAGGCGCGCCTGCCAATATGATGTTGCATTGGGAGATGCACAAACTCATGCGGAAGTTGGAGGAACTCGATCTCGCGGGAAGTGAGGGCCTTGGTCAGATTCTTGTGGTGAGTTTTCGGACATTGATTCATTCACTCTGTTGGCAGCCTCCTCATCTGTTTTGCTCATTCATTTTAGCGGAGAGGTGTGCTCCACCAACTCTACTCCATTACGCACACCGAACCAGGTGTCATACCGGGAGACAGGATGTATTATTTCCGCAAACGGGCTAAAGACCTTTTGGAAAAGTGGAAACCCGTAATCTTGCCCGGGTATCAGGCGTTGCGACATCGTTGGTGCTACGTCTCCCTGGCTTCCGCTAGATTGAGATGTATCGCGCCAACTGCAGTGCAGGAGAGTGGTGAGTCCCGCAAAATTACCATTTTACCCTTTAGGCGTCGTCTAATCGCAACCCTTCTTCGTGGGCAGGTGACAGCCAGAATGTGGAAGTTTCGACGTGGAACGATGCAGTTGGATCCGTTGACAGCACCAAGCCGCCAGCAGAGGCCAGTATAAAGTTTGCGGAATCGGGCTGGTTCTGAGTGTATTATCAGTCCCTTTTCAAGCATGATTTATTTTTTGACAAAGTATCGTATCATTTCTTGCTCTAGGGAAGGACTTAATCTACAGAACCGAGCTCATTGACAGAATCATGGTGTTCGCTCGAGTGCATCCTCTGAACTCACGTCCATGATGTCATCATTGCGCCTTCGTGAACGTAACATTGGGAGCGCCTGCCCAGCAACTGGGCACCATACGTAAGTTGCGTCTAGGCGTGGACCGTGGAACGAACAAGAAATCAACGCATGCCCCAGCATGCTCGGCAGCTAGGCCGGACAAGTGTGCACTGGGAACGGACATCCTACATCCCTTCGCTCTAAATACGTAGGCGTTAGATCGACGGTTATTGCCCTCTCAACTCATTACCAACCAGACTTAACCTCTGACAATCCCTTCTTCCAACACGGAACGCGGGCTTTCAATCAGTTTCCAGGAGACCGAGAAGTTGACGGTTGCAATTGGGGCGTCATCGTGAGCCACATTGATCGAATGATCGCTTCAGGGCTGTTTGGTGATATTTCCATCCTCCCAGCCCTGGCGTTCGGCCAAGATCATAACAGTTGCTATCAAGCCTTCTCCGTTGCGCTTGGCTCCTTGTCTCTTTTCCTCCTCCTCCCCCTCCGCCGTCTTCCTTTATTCTCCCTCCTACCCCCCGGCGCTCTTTCCTACTTCCCGCCCTTCAACCTACTAGTCGTTTCGCCGCCGACCTGAGGAGGAAATCAACATAAACAGCCTTGTCGTTCGCTTGGAATACTTGTTCACGACGCTCAAGCTTTCTTGCATGCAGCAGTTCTGAATTCCGTGACGATCCCTCTACCAAATTTCATTCTTTAACCCCCTCACCTTCATTACAACTCAATCATCAACCATGTCGTCCTCTTCCCTTCACATTTTCTCCCTGTTCCTTCTCCTCGCCTCCTTGCTTGCCCTCCCACACCGAACCCTCGCACACGGCTACATCGCCTCTGTTTCCATTGACGGGAAATCCTACAAGGGCAACCTCCCTGCAGAGTCCAACACCCGCCACCCATCTGTTGTCCGCCAGATTCGAAATACACAGCCTGTGAAGGGTGTGGGGAATAAGGATCTGGCATGTGGGAGTGGTGCTACGCCCGCGAGTCTGATTGCAGACGCGATGCCCGGAAACCAAGTTAGGTTTGATTGGAAAGGTGCTGGGTCTACCTCTGTCAGTTATCTTCTCTTTTCCTTGAACGACTGAAAGCTAATCGTTGTTGCGTTTTCAATCCTAGTGGCCTCATAACGCAGGTCCTATCCTCACTTACATGGCCTCGTGCGGCTCAGTGAGCTGCGACAAGTTTGACGCTTCCACAGCCAGATGGTTCAAGATCGGTGAACTTGGCAAGAAGCCAAACGGACAATGGCACATGGTGGACGTCCGTACGTACCTTTTCTCCCCCTTTCCTGAATTTACCCCTCATGCACCTCTCAGAGGCCGGCCAGCCCGTCACTGTCACCATCCCAAGCACCCTCGCCCCGGGCAACTACCTCATCCGACAAGAACTCATCGCTCTTCACATCGCCATGACCCTTGGAGGCGTCGAATTCTACGCCTCTTGCACCCAACTACGCGTGGGTGGGACTCAAACAGGCAGACCCGCCGAGAGCGATCTCGTCAGCTTCCCTGGAGCCTATGGGGAGCGCGATCCGGGATTGTACGTACCCGGGA
>JANBPK010000242.1:0-12545 GCA_027579435.1 Candolleomyces eurysporus | reverse complement strand
GAGTCGCTGAATCTTGGATGGGTGGGGGAGCAGTGGGATAGGGNAGCGTACAGAGTCGCAGAAGATCCTCGAGCAAGTGACACTGATGGCGTATTTGGAGCTATTGCTCGAGACAGATCCGAACTTGGCTGCTTCTTTGTGTAGTTCTGTTTCTTTCATCGAAGTGGTCACGTCGCCCGCACAGCCTGATGAGACCCATGCTGGAGAACCGGAGGAGATTACTCCCATGCGCGATTATGGGCCGGGCGCTTTCCATTCGGGATTGAGCGCCAATACCACACCCTCTCCCCCTTCATCCCCACCATCTTCACCCCTCTCCCCCTCCAAGTCTTCACGACCACCGACACATAGCTTAGGTGGCCTCTTGCTACCCAGAGAGCTTGACACAGACTCTGTAGAGAACTCGTTCTCGGAGTTGGACTCGGCCTTCGACAATAAGCTCAGTGACGTCTTCGAGGGCTTGGTCGAATTCGAAACCGAGTACGAACGGGCTCTGTACGTTCACCAGCTCTTTCCACCACTACAAAACACTCTCCATCCTCTAGTCCGTTTAGTCGCAGAACGAGCGATCAAGTTTGAAGGTATGGTGGATGCTATCCGGGAGAGGGTCCAGCATCGTACGGGTGGACGAGCCCAAAGAGGGGAGAGTTCGAAGGTCATGTTTAGTCCAGGAACCCGAACGAAGCTCGTCGACTCTTTGAGCTCCGGGGATGCCGACCGTCTCTTCAGAACGGTGTCTCTCCTCTTTGAGTCTCTGGGGCTTGGATGGATGGGTGATGAATGGGATAGAGAACTTACACTGTCGCCAAGGATTCTCGAGGAGGTGACGGGAATCGCATGTTTAAAGATCTTGCTGGAGGTGGACCCGAATTTGGCGGCTTCCTTGTGCAGCTCTGTCGAGTTCATCGAACCGGTCTTGCCTGATACCTTCCTGAGTAAGGACGAAACCAAAGGCGGAGCAGATGAGGATAGGTCCTTGTCCACCGGGCGCGATGTGCCTGGGGAGGGAAGGAGGGAATTTGAAGGTACTGGCTCACCGAAAGACACTCCGCGTGACGGTCAGGCCGTTGCGGTCAGACTCACCGCTTTCGTCGGGGTTCTGTTCTGGGGATTATACATGTATAGAAAGGTCGTTCGTTAAGTCATTTTCGATTCGCACCGGTATTGCAGCATATATAGTATGATGTTATCCATTGTTTGGGCGTATTATAGATGGGGTTTGGGCGGAGACTCAAAGTGCTCGATGACAAAATATTCGGAGGCATACGACCGGTTTATCCAAGTCGCTCTCTCCTGAAATAAGGAAATGCTTTTCTGTTATGCATGGTGATATGCTTCTGTCAACCTAAGGCCATAAGGGATGTCTCAATCGCCGCATCCCGGCCAGAGCCTCGGTCATTCCAACTTCTTGTGCGTGAAGACTTTGCATCTTGGTCATGATGTTTTGTAAAGAGGCTAAATTTAGCGACCATTGCTCTGTGATTGTGCCAGAATTTCTCTGCTTAGGATGCAGTAGCTACTTCACTGGGATGCGCCCATTAAAATGGGCGCAGCCCTGTGTGTACATGTTACGAGCTTCCATCCCGTAGACCCCGAAATTAATATCAGGAGACCGCCTTCTGCACATTCTTTCTCGGAAGTCAAAGTAGCAATATGCATGGCTCCATCTACATCACACCATGCTAGCCTCCTGTGCGAATTGTTCGTTGTCCGCAGTCTAACGAATGCGTTGCAGCTTGCATTTGGCCGGTCGAAGCTCGCAATTGACGTGCGGTGAGCACTCTCCTGTTGGACCAGCCGCGTTAGATTTACTGAGCGCCCTTGCGCAGTATTAGTCGCTCGACTTGGGTCAGCTTTTATTCAGCTCTCTCAGAAAGAAAGAGTCCGGACCCGAGAAGTAAGGATGCTTTGCCAATACCCGACCTCAGGGTCATCACTCGATGCTAAGCGCTCAATGCCCAGAGCCGCTCGGTGGACGAGACTGGTTGTCTATAAATACAGGACACAGGCGTCGACGGCCCTCATGTCTCGTTTACTTTCCACCCTGTGGCTTCTTGCCGTTTTTACCCCTCTTCTCGGTCAAATATCAATGGCCGAAGGTTCCTCCGTTTCATTTGATTATATCGTGATCGGAGGTGGTACGGCTGGACTAGTCGTGGCATCAAGACTCGCAGAGGACGAAGGTAAAACGGTGGTGGTTCTCGAAGCGGGAAAAGATGTCTCGAATGAGACGAACGTCAGAGTTCCTGGTATTTGCTATTTTTCCGGTACACGGTTCGATCCGGTCGCTCACCATCCACTCTCAAGCTTTGTACACGGGCACCTGGGGAACAGAATATGACTGGAAGACGACATCTGTTCCAACAGAAAATGTTGGCCCTATCTATATGCCCAGGTAGGCTTTTCAACCTAAGACTTCTATTCTTCTGTTAACTTCTCCTAGGGGAAAAGCATTGGGAGGTAGTACCAATGTACGTCTCTCGTATCAAATCTACGTCAGGGTGGCCATTGATATCGCGATATCATAGATTAATCTCATGCAACTGGGACGGTAATTACTGTTGAATTCTCCCTATTCGTTCTGCTGATGTGACTCTCTCAGTGCTCCATCCACTGAGTACGACGGTAAGCATCCAGTTAGTCTCCCATTGCGATCGTCATGTTTTATCCGATTTCCACAGCACTCGAAGCATGGGGAAATCCTGGTTGGACGGCCACCGAATTCAATAAATATTTCAAAAAGGTGAGACTGTGACTGACCTCAAATTTTTCGTATAGAATGCCTTGTCTGATCCCTCCCTAGTCCCAGACCTTAGCGTACAATGAGACCAAGGCAGATGAATTCGGACTTAAACCTAACCCTGCTCTCTATGGTTCTGGTCCGATCCTCAACACGCTTCCTAAGATAACAGCAGACGTATACCCCGCCTGGGCTGAAGCCTATAAGGAACTTGGTGTTCCTTTCAATCCTACCGCCGTGAGAAACTAGTTTTCTATGCACCTATTCCTGGCTTAGCTCTTCGAGATAGGATGGGGGAGAGAACCTCGGGGTCTGGCCTGGCGCGTCTGCCATTCACAATGAAACTGTAACAAGAATTACTTCTGCCACGGTGAGCACACTGACACTTTTGTTTTTCTGCAAGAGTGATTTTGCTTGTATTCAATTACATTCAATCTGATCCATCAAGGCGTATTACGGGCCCAACAAGGGGAAAAGGAACCTGAAGGTCATCACTTCTGCGCATGTGAGCCGTATCGTCTTTGGCAAGGCCCGGGACGGCAAAGGCTTGATCGCTACGGGCGTTGAGTATATCGTCGATGGCACTAACGCAACCACTGTCGTACACGCAAAGAAAGAAGTCATTCTCTCTGCAGGTGAGGCTTTCCGCTTGAAAATCTTGTATCGACACGACTTCATTCCCATATGGTGTTAGGGAGCCTCATGACCCCCCAGATTCTTGAATTATCAGGTGAGTGCCTTTTCAATGTTGCTGGCTCTATTCAACTTATTTTTGACGATCCAAAGGTATCGGAGACCCGAAAATTCTAAGTCAACACAACATTTCTGTGCTGGTCGATCTACCGAGTGTAGGAAATAACCTTCGTATGTGCTTGCTTTGTTATCATCGCAGTTCTCAGCTCATCTCGTGCAGAGGTTTGTCCGAAAATTGAGGATATGTAATTCCCTCGTAACTGTCTTCCCTACAGGACCATCCATCCATTCCGTTCGTTTGCGAGGTGGACGGCTCCTTGGAGTCATTTGATGGCCTTCTTACCGATAAAGAACGACTGCAGAGAGAGCTCAATTTGTAGTATGTATCTCGTTCCATCATCGCTCTGAATCTAACAGATACATCTAATATTCCATTCACAGCGAGTCAAGAGAAGGCTTACTCACGACCGTGGCCATTTACTTCTCTTTCCTGAATCTACCACAATTCGCAGAGGAGGCAGAAAAACTCAGGTCGATCGCACAAGGTCTCGAGAAGAAGGAAATTCACCCAGAAATCAAGGGGACACTTGACTCCTGGCTAGGAAGGGACGACATCTCGCAACTGGAGTACGTATTCCCAAGCTGCTGATACCTATCTACAGGGTTACTGACCGTCACGGAAACCTCATAGATTGATAATGATCCCGTTCTTCGTCGCGACCTTGGTAACACCAACGCCATCCCCAGGAAAATCTCACTTCTCTTTCACGATCGCGGTAATGCACCCATTCTCTCGCGGTTCGGTGCACATCTCCTCCACAAACCCGTTGACGCTGCCCACCATCAACCTGTCATGGGCCGACAATGACTATGATATAGGTGTTCTGGTGGAGGGAGTGAAGCTGGCTAGACGACTGATCCAAGCGAAACCATTGGCGGCAATCCAGGCTAAGGAGCTCGCTCCGGGACCTTCTATTCAGACCGACGATCAAATCGTAGATTATGCTCGCCAGCACGCAGGGACCACTTTCCATCCTTTGGGCACTGCTGCTATGTTACCCAGGGAGAAGGGAGGGGTGGTCGACCACAACTTGAGGGTCTACGGGACGAAGAATTTACGTGTGGTCTGTTGTCTCACGTGCTATTTGGTGAAACCAGACTTGTAACTCACGTTGTACCTCTCAGGTTGATGCATCTATCATTCCGGTACAGATTGGTGCTCATCCAACGGCGACGATCTACGCTATCGCTGAAAAGGTAATGTCTTTGCACAGAAGCGATTGTATATTCTATTCTCAAGTGTTGTTCATATATTACAGGCTGCTGACCTCATCAAATCTGGGCATTGAGCCTCCATTCTCTCCCAAATGCAAGTATGGCTTGGATTAGGGTGTTCAAAC
The DNA here is from genome assembly GCA_027579435.1 of Candolleomyces eurysporus. Taxonomy (NCBI): domain Eukaryota; kingdom Fungi; phylum Basidiomycota; class Agaricomycetes; order Agaricales; family Psathyrellaceae; genus Candolleomyces; species Candolleomyces eurysporus. The sequence goes on along the minus strand of JANBPK010000242.1, from coordinate 7,712 downwards.
GCGAGGTAGACAAATAATGTGTTGCAATATATACTCATCCGTTGTTCCTTTGAGATACATTAAATCCAGACTGATTTGCGACACCGACCAGGAGCTTTATCCAAAGAAACTTTGTCGGAAACCTCCATATTTTTCCTCAGCTCTCTCCTCTCGCGACTTCCCAATCGCGAAATGCCTTTCGTATCACGACAGAGCGATCTTGGCTTCGATTCTCGAGACGAGGCAATGGCGAAATCTCGAATACTATCGATTTCGCGCATCAGACTGCGGAACCACTCTTCATGGATTCCTCCGTTGGTAAGCTAAGAGCTGAAAACGTTGATGTAGAGCAACTGATACGAAATGTTGGATGTATCCAATTTGTCACGCTTCCACTGGTTGCTGGTGCCACTCATATGCGCGTTCAAGCAGACTCGGCCCTTACATATGCCGGCATTCAATTGAAAGCTGGAGGACTGGGCCGCATCGTGTTTTACACGAGGTCGCAATGTATGAACGAGCCACTCGCTGCGGATGCGGTCCTCAGCTTACCACCACCTCGTTCTCAACGGAACCAGCAGTGCTGTCGAGCTTTGAATCTCTCCGACTCCAATACCAGTGTCGATTGTAACATGCCCTACCACCACTACATTCCACGATTCATCCTTCGAGGATTCATTCCGGAAGACACAACTTCCCCTGAGCCTTCCATACCAAAGTGAGTGGGGATAAAGGCATCAATAGGAGCTATCGACCCCTTACATTTGCTGCAGAACAAAGAAGCAGAGGCAGCGGGAGGCGAGGAAGGCGAGAAAGAAGGGTCAACCAGATCCCGAGACTATCTCGGTCTTCGACCTGAAGTCGAGATCAATCATACCCGTACCAATTGTAAGCACTTTTGGAGTGATGAACCTTTACCAAGACGCTAGTAACCAAGAGGACCTGGAGCACTTGGAGAAGAAACTGTCCGAGCTGGAGGGAAAGGCAGCACGGGTCATCAGGGAACTGCACGTCGCTGCCGGACGTCGGTCATCCAACCAGACATTTACACTCCCCAGGAGCGACCTCCAGTTGCTCCGTAAATTCATCTTCCTTATGCATTACCGAAGCAGTGCCATCGAGAAGACGTACTTCCAGGAGGACCATCCTCACAATGCGAATGTCCGTCAATGGATCCGTCACCTCAAAAAAACCAAAGGGTACACGACCGACAAGGAGATTTGGTTGAATGGGCTCCATTACTACCTCTTTACCAAGCATTCTGAAATTCTCAACCACGCAAAGCAATGCCCAGAACACGGACCATTTCCACGGATCGGCGAAACGGACGTTGGTATCCCTTCTCACCAGTGGCACGCCCTGGCGTACGAGTCCTTCACCAACAACTACTACCTGGGAATATGGAAGGCGCACGAAGACTCCGAATTCGTCCTGGGACGTAATTCTTATGGGTTATGGGAAGGAATGTTGGCAGGGTCGCCGGGTCTATTCAAAATATATGTTATCAGCCCCAAGATCACGATGGTCCTGAAAGTCAACATGTCGAGAGCTTTCCCTCCTGAATTCGAGGACAGCACCTTGAGTAATCATCCTCTGGGGTTTCCCCAAACGGTCTACAACCGAGGTCCCCATGTTTTGAGGGATGAGCATGCAAGTCCGAACGATCGATCCGACGCATTACGACGTCACCTCCAGTCGCCTAATTCCGACAACGATCGGTTCACGTTCAGGATCAACAGACTGACGGTCGACCAGACGTACCTTGTTAATCAGGTCGTCCTTGAGAATCTTCAAGCTGACGGGCTGTTGGTGTTTGCGTCCAGGGATGCGATGCTCCCCACGGCACAGCGGTACGACACCCCCGAAGGACCCTTCCTGAAGAAGAATCGGCAGGCCATCGCGGGATTGGTCAGGTGCCTCCAATCCGGCGCAAGCAGCAACCTTCCCAGTGGCACCTCCCAACCTGAGGCCAGCACTCCAGAGTTGGGTAATACCACCACGCCCACCCCTACTTTCGTTCGCCGACCCCGGGTCAGACTCGGCTTGCACAACCTCCTGCTGCCCGAGGAAGTCTTCTCGCGTTTAGTAGGCCTCGGCGGCTCTGGTAGACCATTCTCCGAGTTGGATTGGACCTCCAAAGACGTGATCTTTGACAGCTTTCTCCAAGGTATTCTCGAAGGCTCCGTGACTTTCAAAACCGAGTACCTTCGCGCCCGATATATTCATGGTAACTTCCCGCCTCTATCATCAACTGTCCATCCCTTGGTTCATTTCACCGCGGAGCGAATGGCTCAAGCCAAAAATTTCATTAAATTCGTTCGGGAGATGATGGCCGACGGTGGTAGGGATAGACTTGAGGTGAAATTTCCTTTAGGGACGCCCGCGAAGCTCGTCAACTCTCTGGGCGAAGAAGAGAGCAAGCATCTTCTCGAGGTGCTCGCTCTCCACGTCGACTCTCTGGGTCTTGGGTGGGTGGGCCAGCAGTGGGAGGGAGAGCGTACGGAGTCGCAGAAGATCCTTGAGCAAGTGACGATGGTAGCGTATTTGGAGCTATTGCTCGAGGTAGATCCGAACCTGGCTGCTTCGTTGTGTAGTTCTGTTTCGTTCATAGAGTTGATCACGTCGCTCGAACAGCCTGGTGACTCCCGTGTTGGAAAGATCCAGGAGATTAATCCCATGCACGATAATGGGCCGGGCGCCTTCCATTCGGGACTGAACGCCAATACCACTTCCTCTCCCCCTTCATCCCCACCGTCATCACCCTTCTCCCCCTCGAAGTCTTCACGACCATCGACACACAGCTTAGGTGGCCTCTTGCTACCCAGAGAGCTTGGCACAGACTCTGTAGGGGGCGCGTTCTCGGAGTTGGACTCGGCCTTCGACGACATGCTCCTCGACGTCTTCGAGGGCTCAGTCACATTCGAAAATGAGTACGAACGGGCCCTGTACGTTCACCGGCTCTTTCCACCCCTGACAAACACTCTCCACCCTCTGGTCCGTTTAGTCGCGGAACGCATGTCCAAAGTCGAAAGCATGGCCAATGCAGTCCGGGAGAGGGTCCAGCATCGTACGGATGAACGGGCAGAAGGAGGGCGGAGTTCAGTGATCAAATTTAGTCCGGGAACCCACACGAAGCTCGTCGACTCTTTGAGCTCCGAGGATGCCAACCGTCTCTTCACAATGGTCTCTCTCCACTTCGAGGCTCTAGGACTTGGAACCGTGGGGGATGGGGAAGGTACGCCGTCGCCGAGGATTCTTGAAGAGGTGACAGTGGTCGCGTGCTTGAAGGTATTGCTGGAGGTGGACCCGAATACGGCCGCATCCTTGTGCAGCTCCGTCACGTTCATCGAAGCCGTTGGGCCACCGACGAAGCTCGAGGAGACCAGGGCTGGTGTGTTTGAGGAGGCTGAGCTTACAGATGGAGAGGTGGTGGAAGAAACGATGTTGAAAATTGGCGCTTTCCCGGAGGGAGACCTCGAAAAGTCGGTCGGCCATGAATTTGCTCCAAAGAATAATCCGCCACTACTCCAATGGGATGCGCTGTCACCCGACTTGAGAAAGCTGGTGTATATTCCCCTGATGCTTCTACGAGCAGTGGCGTACTTCATTGGGGCGTTGGCTTTGATGGCGCTCTTCTTATTCGAGTTGGCAGTTTGGGGGGAGAGTACACGTCAGTATGCGTTGGTTGCAAGGGGTATGAGGGATCCGCAGGACCGTGGGCGAGTCGTGTTTACAGCTCCAGCATTTGTTGGGTATCTTCTACAAGCAGGTTTATTCCTCTACTTGGCGTTGTTCACGACGGCGTCATTGTTGGTTCCTTTACCGTGGGAGGACAGCGAGGGGAACCTAAGGATTCCTTTACCTATATGAACGTTCAGTTTTGCCGCATTGTAAAATTGTGTTCTAGCATGTAGCGTTTAGATCGTTGGAAATTCAAAAAAAATATTCGGAAGTAACTGACCTATCATGCCGGCACCCGCTTTTCTTTCCCTAAACCTCCCTACGCCGGATTTCCACTGCCCAAGGCATCTTCCTTTGAGTGGCGCAGATAAAGCTATTTTACGATGGTCCATCTGAGCCCGATGCTGGATAGCCACTCTCAGATGCTCAGCCACCCATGACACGTTCTTCGAGGTACTCCCCGTGGCACAGATATTGGGGGTTGGAGAGGAATGCGGAGACCGGGAATGCGTTAAGCTCTCCGTCGAATCCACGCGAAATGATGAAGCGGGTCTGTTGCAATTACCGATGTTTTCACTGAGGATTGGCGGGATCTACAGTAGTGTAGGAGAGTTGGAAGACGGTGAGGGCTTGGGTATCATCCAAAAGGCATTTCTCAAAGCCTTGAAAAGGACCTGAAGGAAGCAATTCGCAGCTTGAGGTGATTTCCTTCGGTCAATGGTAGAACTGCAGATTTCGCGAGTGCATCGAGGACGGTTCGTAGTACGTCTGACACGTTAACGCTGGTCGAGAAATTTTGAGCGAAGGACGTTGGCACCGCTGAAGATCAAAGCATGAGATGCAGGGTGGGTGGCGTGTCAAAAATTTGACTAGGTTTCTGAGCCAGAGAAATAGCTGAAATTCCGCGAAATGTTGTTGGAAGCTAGATGAGGCTTAATGGGGCGGCTAAGATTATCTGAGGCGTTGAGATGATCCCCAAGTGTAGAGCTGTTGAATTCCTGGATGCCGCTGTATAAGAGGAGAAACCGTATTCGAGACTCACCGTCTCTTTGGGGTGATCTGACGCTGAATAAGACGCTAGACGAAGAGGGAGCGGGTACAGATGATTCGGATGGACGTCGCCAAGAGCGGAGATTCAAATTTTGAAAGAACGCCAGCCAGATACTCGGTTGCCTTCCTCTGCGACGCCCAGATAGGCGTGGGGACGCTGGTTGCACCAAAGTGGTGTCACCGGTTGCACTAACATAGTGCAACCGGTGGCACCTTGCGGTGACGCAGACCACGTGAGCTTCAATATTTGTAGTGTTGACTATGGTGTAGTCAGAGCTGAGTGTAGTGTAGTTACAATAGTGTTAGTACTAGTATGGTGGAAGGTCGTACAGCCTTCCACCTCTCATATGGAATGAATTTAATCAGGTGGGTGGAATGCTGCCTGGCTGTCAGACGGCAGGTTGGAATGCATAATTGCGTTCCCCGGGGTCCAGAGGGGTACTGGTATGGGAAGTAAGTCTGCCTTCTGTCAGTCTGGAAGGCAGCAGGGCCTTCCACGGTCATCCCAAATAGTCAAAAAACTCTCCAAATTGGGATGGGTTCGGGCGGTAGAGAAACCTTCCTTGTGACCAGTAAGGGGTTTGGGTCTCCAATCTGCGACCTGTCATGGCGTCGGAATGATAAATTACCTTCCTGGAAATCCGACGGGTATAGCTTGGAAGCGGTTTCAGCATTCAGGGACAGGTTAGGAATGAAACCCTACCTTCCAGAAATTTTGAGGGACGCTGAAAACGCGTTCCGGTAGGGGTCGAGGTCTAGATTGGAATGTGCTTTAGCAGTCGGTGTCGAGTTCGGAACGAGATTCCGCCTTCCGAAACATCTTAAGAACGCTAGAAACACGTTTCGGCGGGTGACGAGGTATAAGATGGACGGTGATCTTGCAGTCAGAGACAGGTTCTGAGTGAAATCCCACCTTCCATACCCTCCTTGGAATGCTAATTCCCCTTCCAAACCTCACATGACACGGGGATGGAATGTGAAATCACCGTCCATCCCACTCCTTGGAATGCGGGTTTCCCTTCCGATGCTCACCCAACACGACTGTGGAAGGTGTTCTTACCTTCCGACGTCGAGTTGGAAGGCAGCATCACCTTCCACACCGTTTCCTGGAATGCGAATACCCCTTCCACGTCCTACCCGACACGAGGGTGGAAGGTGAAGTCACCGTCCATACCTTCCTTGGAATGCGAGTTTCCCTTCCGACCCACAACTAACACAACTGTGGACGGTGATCTTACCTTCCGACGTGTTCTTGGCAGGCAGCATCACCTTCCACAACGGTTCTTGGAACGCAAATCCCCTTTCCACATCCTAACCAACACTAGGGTGGAAGGTGAAGTCACCATCCGTACCCCTCCCTGGAACGTAAGCTTCCTTCCGACCATCACATGACACGAGGGTGGAAGGTAGAGTCACCGTCCGTCCTCCTCCCTGGAACGCAAGTCTCCCTTCCGATCCTCGCCTAACAAAACTGTGGAAGGTGTTCTTGCCTTCCGACGTGTTGGTGGAAGCTAGCATCACCTTCCACGCAGTTTCCTGGAATGCTAATACCCCTTCCACATCCCACCCGACACGAGAGTGGCAGGTAGAGTCACCGTCCGTACCCTCCTTGGAACGCAAGTTCCCCTTCCGACACTCACCTAACACAACTGTGGCAGGTGATCTTGCCTTCCGATGTCGTGTTGGAAGGAGAAGTCGCCTTCCATGCTGTTTCCTGGAACGCCGATCCCTCTTCCATGTGCTACCTAAGACGCGGGTGGACGGTGTTTTTACCTCCCAGGTGTTGTTGAAAGGTGAAATCACCGTCCATACCCTCCCTGGAATGCTAACTCCCCTTCCGAACCTCACATGACACGAGCGTGGAAGGTAGAGTCACCGTCCGTMCCCCTCCCTGGAACGCAAGTCTCCCTTCCGATCCCCGCCTAACAAACTGTGGAAGGTGTTCTTGCCTTCCGACGTGTTGGCTGAAGCTAGCATCACCTTCCACGCAGTTTCCTGGAATGCGAATACCCCTTCCACATCCCACCTGACACGAGAGTGGAAGGTAGAGTCACCATCCATCCCCTCCTTGGAACGCAAATTCGCCTCCCAAACCTCACATGACACGAGGGTGGAAGGTAGAGTCACCGTCCGTACCCTCCTTGGAACGCAAGTCTCCCCTCCGACACTCACCTAAGACGAATGTGGAAGGTGATCTTACCTTCCGACGTCGTGTTGGAAGGAGAAATCATCTTCCATACTGTTTCCTGGAACGCCGATCCCTCTTCCATGTGCTACCTAAGACGCGGGTGGACGGTGTTTTTACCTTATGAGATGTTGTTGAAACCTGGAGTCACCGTCCATACCCTCCCTGGAATGCTAACTCCCCTTCCGAACCTCACATGACACGATGATGGAAGGTAGAGTCACCGTCCGTACCCCTCCCTGGAACGCAGGTTTCCCTTCTGACCCTCACCTAAGACGAATGTGGAAGGTGTTCTTACCTTCCGACATGTTGTTGGAAGGTAATATCACCTTCCACGCAGTTTCTTTCGAAGTCACCGTCCATACTACTTTTTGGAACGCAGATTCTCTTCTGACACTCACTTAACACAACTGTGAAAGGTGATTTTACCTTCCGACGTGTTGTTGGAAGGCAAAACTGGCATCTATAGGCAACAGAGCGAGAAGCAGCAGATACATAGCTTGTATGCATAAGGTATAACAAAAGAAGTAATCGAGCACAATTAATCCTCGTCCATGGCAACGTGTCGTCTAAGAGTAGCAGGAGAACGCACGGTCTTGCTCTCATCACTGTCGCTGCACGAATACAACTGCTCCATAGGTACCTTCTCCTTCCCAGTCCCTTCAGTCGCCTTCGACAAATCATAGTGCCTTTCGTCAAGCTCTGAGACCTTTCCCTTCCCCTTTCTACTCCCTTCGCCCAATGGTGCGTCCTCGACAGGCTGCGAGGCTTTCCCCTTTCCCTCTTCGTCCTCGACAGGCTGCGAGTCTTTCCTTTT